>PVIC010019790.1:0-30217 GCA_004025085.1 Thryonomys swinderianus | reverse complement strand
GGGTTGCTCGGGTACTCAAATTAGCCAATGAGAAGTGCACGGGTCCTGGTCGCCTGGGAAACCGCGTGACAACAAGATGGCGGTGCCGGGACCGCTCCTCTCCCTGTGTGGTGAGTCCGTGGCCCAAGGCCTTTCAGTGCATCCCTCAGGGGGTACCCTCGCCCCAGGCGTCCCCAGGGTCCTCAGGGCCTGCGACTTCCTGGGCCTGGGTGCCCTCGTGGCCGTGTTTGGACCCCGCTCACCGTGACGACGTACGGAGGCGGAGGGGGCGACGTGGCTCCGAGGGCGTGGTCAGTCGGGGTAGTTGTGGCGAAGGAATTAGGGAAACAAGGAGTGAACCCTGCTGCCCCACAGTTGGCTATGGGGCTTCGGGTTAGGGACAGACCGCGGAGTGGTGTAGAAGGGTGTGGTCAGTCGAGGGTGTGATACTGTTTGGTCCCCGAGAGTAGAAGCACTGGACTCTCCGAGCCGGGTCTGATAGTCCTACCTTTGGGAGTTTTCAACCGGAAGAGGAAGACGCTGCCTGGAAGCCCCCGCCAGTGAAGAGGGTACACTAGGGTCTGTCCTCAGTCCACCAGGCCGAGGAAGGAGGAGACACAATCAGTCCTGCTCTCTCCAGACTGGAGGGGAGACAGTCTGCTTTAGGGGTCTCCTGAAATCCATGGCAAAAGAAATCTGGACACATCCTGTCTAAACGGGCAAGGATGAGACCCGGCGCAGGGCAGTTAGTGAGGGCCGCTGTGCCCCGCAGAAGGTGCAGTGAGCATCGCACGGGGCGGGGGGCGACAGTGAGCGCTAATGGGAGACATCACAGTTTTCCCTACAGGGTTTGGTAACTGATTTAATTAAGAGGGAAGGACATTTTGTAATTAATAATTAAGAGGCCAGGAAATTTTTGTAGTTGGATATTGGGGGTCCCAGTTAACAAGGGAAAAATGGAGGAGCTGGTTTTGTGGGAGGATATTGGGTTTGGTTTGGGAGCCAGTTTTACTTTTTAAAAAAACTTTTATGAGGGCGGGAGGTTTAGCTCAGTGGTTCCAGCGCCTTCCTGGCAAACGCAAGGTCCCGTTGGATCCCGGTAACCATATACAACAATACTGGGTCTGGTGACTCACACCCACCAGCAATCAGCAGCACCACATACCACAGTGCCGGGCGTGGTAGCTCACACCTGTCATCCCAGCACTCCGGAGGCAGAGGCAGGACGATTGCTGATGTTCAAGGCTTGCCTGAGCTACGTAGTGAGCTTAGGGCCAGCCTGAACTACAAAGCCAAACCCTGTCTCAAAAAAAATTTTTTTTCAACAGGTCTGTAGGTAGGCTGACATTTGAATATGACGTTTATAGATCACCTGGAGATTTCATTTTTCTGGCCAATGAACAGTAAAGAGACTCCTGTATTATTAAGTATACATCGTAACATACAAAACAGCCAGCACAGCGTTGCCATTTCTGTGATAACCTGATTTCTATCATCAGTACTATAACTAAAGTCACAGGTGTTTCATTACATTTATTCTGTATAGGATTTGTCCACATACAACAACTAAACAGTTAACTTTAAAACAGTTAACGTTTATGATAGCTTTATTGATGCATAATTCACCTATACTGCAGCACTTTAAAGGGTACATTTCAGTCAACTTCAGTAAACAGTCCCTGTATGTGAAATTTCCACAGTGGGCAAATCTGTAGAAACAGAAAGCAGATTAGTGACTGCTTTGGGCTGGCTGGGGAAGCAGGTAAATGAGGTGTGGGTGACTGTTAAAAGATGCTGGTCCAGCTGATGAAAATGTCCTCAGATGGTGGTGGTTTTTTGCACAGCTCTGGATATATTAAAAACTTTACTGTATGCTTTCAAAGGGTGAAGTATATTCATAAATAAATAACAATAAAGCTATTTCTAAAAGCTATTATGTACTATATGCTTCCATTTCTATAATGTCCCTAAAGTAAAATTATAGATGGTGGGCCGGAGGGTTAGCTCAGTGGTTCTGGCGCCTGCCTCGCAAGCACAAGGTCCTGAGTTCGACCCCCTGGTAACCACATACAATGCTGGGTGTAGAGACTCACACCCACCAGCAATCAATACCACATACCACAGTGCCGGGTGTGGTGGCTCATGCCTGTAATCCCAGCACTCGGAGGCAGAGGCAGGAGGACTGCTGAGTTCGAGGCTTGCCTGGGCTACATAGTGAGCTCAGGGCCAGCCTGAACTACAAAGCAAGACCCTGTCTCAAAAAAAAAAAAATTATAGATGGAAAAAAAGAGTAGTGATTCCCTGGGATCGGGCTGGGGAGGAAGGAGGTCACATCTTGATTGCTGTGGTGGTTAAACTGCCTGTGCCCACATGAACAGATGGCGCAGGCCTGTACACACCCTGCAAAGACAGTCCGTTTCCTGATCTCGACATTGCACTGTAGTTTGATAAAAAATAATAATTAGGGGAAATTAGGTGGTGGTTATACACAGGATCTCGGTCCTGAATTCCATGTGAGTCTAATAATTTTAAAATAAAAAAGCTAAATAGTGACTAAAAATCCAAATGAAGCGTGGAGAGAAGGAAGACTGTGGATAAGAGCGGGCAGCTATTCTGGAAGCTTTACGGGCAGGTGGAGCTGCGTTTGCCTTTGAGGCATCGCCAGCAGCTCCCTGGGTCAAGTGTAGGGGATGAAGGGGCGGAGGGTGAAGTGAGGAGACAGAGAGGGACCAGACCACCCACATTAAGAACTCTGCAAGTTTTTCTGTTTTGTTTTTTTTGAGACAGGGTCTCGCTTTGTAGTTCAGGCTGGCCCTGAGCTCACTATGTAGCCCAGGCAAGCCTGGAACTCAGCAATCCTCCTGCCTCTGCCTCCCGAGTGCTGGGATTACAGGCATGAGCCACCACGCCCGGCTGTTTTGTTTTTTTGAGACAGGGTCTTGCTTTGTAGTTCAGGCTAGCTCTGAGCTCACTATGTAGCCCAGGCAAGCCTCGGACTCAGCAATCCTCCTGTCTCTGCCTCCCAAATGCTGGGATTACAGGCGTGAGCCACCACGCCCGGCACTGTGGTATGTGATACTGATTGCTGGTGGGTGTGAATCACCCCAGCCCGGTGTTAGGGTATGTGGTTACCAGGGATCAGTTGAACTCGGGACCTTCCACTTGCAAAGTAGACGTTGGAACCACTGAGCTAAATCACTGATCCCCCACCCTGGAAGTTTTGTGTGTGTGTGTGTGTGGATGAGAAGGAGTCATGGGTGGGGTGCACAGGAACCTGACGTGTGTGCGTTTTGTGTTTTGAGATCTCTGGCACCATACTGAGACTGATGGAGGAACGGAGAGGCTGTCATGCTTGGCCACTTAAATGCTGAAGAACTTCAGACACAGGGCAGGACAAAGACAGGGTCAGCGTGGCAGGCAGGATGCAGGGGTGAGGATACTGGGCTGGAATTTAGAGGTTAAGCCGCAAGCCTAGGGCTCCATGGCTACTTCTGAGCAGAGTGAGGGCCCTGCTATGGGCTTTGTCTCCCGGGACTTTGCTGTGGTTCATCCAGTTCTCTGGTCCTGAGGAAGGGGAGAAGTGCATGATCTCATGCCTAGAATGAAGGCCCAGGACCTGTTTTTTGTTTGTTTTTTTGTTTGTTTGTTTGGTTTTTTGAAACAGGGTCTCGCTTTGTGGTTCAGGCTGGCTTTGAGCTCACTATGTAGCCCAGGGAAGCATTGAACTCAGCAATCCTCCTGTCTCTGCCTCCCGAGTACTGGGATGACAGGTGTGAGCCACCACGCCCGGCACTGTCGTATGTGGTATTGATTACTGGTGGGCGTGAGTCTCCACGCCCAGCATTCTATGTGGTTACCAGGGATTGAACTCAGGACCTTGAGCTTGCGAGGCAGGCGCCGGAACCACTGAGCTAACCCTCCGGCCCAACCTGTTTTTTTTTTAGACAGCTTCTTGCTTTGTAGTTCAGGCTGGCCCTAAGCTCACTATGTATGTAGCCCAGGCAAGCCTCGAACTCAGCAATCCTCCTGCCTCTGCCTCCCGAGTGCTTGGACTACAGGCATGAGCCACCATGCCCGGCACTGTGGTAGGTGGTATTGATTGCTAGTGGGCATGGTCCACCACACCCAGCATTGTGGTGTGTGGTACTGATTGCTGGTGGGCATGAGTACCATGGCTGGTACTGTTGTATGTGGTTACCAGGATCAAACCAGGGACCTTGCACTTGCTAGGCAGGTGCCAGAACCACTGAGCTAAATGTCCAGCTAAATCTCTGTTTTTTGCAGGGAAGTTTTAGGTTAGGTGGGAGGCCAGTAACACACAATTCTAAAGGGGAACTTTGAGGGTTTATACTAAAAAGACTGGCAAGTCTGTGCAAGATAGCAGCCTTTAATTAGGTCTGAAATGTGCATCCGTCCTTCCTGGAGGCAGCGGGAGGGGAGGGAAGCCAGCATTCATGAGTGCCTCGTTCTGTGTGCCAGCAACATGACCCACTTGTAAGTGCTGCCTCTGAGCACGACGCGGGGCTAGATGCTCGCTATGATTTCTGAATTCCTCCGTAACCTGCCTGGCCGGTATTGTCACTGTCTCACATCAGAGGAACGGCGGCGCCAGGTGCACTATGGGCAGCCAGATCTGTGCGGAACCTGGGCTTGTAATCTTCACATCACACGGACTGTGCCTTGCTCGGTTCCTCCCTGGGGGTCCTCCCCTCTGAGATGCTGGGGGTGGCCCCTGGGTTCCGGTGGAGGTTTTTCGTCAACCCACAGGCTTCCTGGGCAGTCTTGTGTCTGGGCTGTAGGTTTGAGGAAGCCCGAGGCCTCTGGCTTTCTCTGCACTCTGTCCCCTTTCCCCAGGCCTCTGTGTTCTGAGGGGCAGGTAGGTGTTGAAATTCTGCAGGGCACTGCAGGAGTGAGTGCTGCCGCTCAGGGACAGTGCGCCCTCTTAGGAAAAACGCCCAGGGAGGGCCAGAGATTTAGCTCAGTGGTTCCGGCGCCTGCCTCGCCAGCGCAAGGTCCTGAGTTCGATCCTGGTAACCACATACAATGCTGGGCGTGGTGACTCACACCCACCAGCAATCAATACCACATACCACAGTGCCGGGCGTGGTGGCTCACACCTGTCATCCTAGCACTCGGGAGGCAGAGGCAGGAGGATTGCTGAGTTCGAGGCTTGCCTGGGCTACATAGTGAGCTCAGGGCCAGCCTGAACTACAAAGCGAGACCCTGTCTCAAAAAAGAAAAAAAAAAAAAAAAGTACCCAGGGAGGGAAAGATCCAGGGCACCCTCAGACCTGACCCCCCAGACCCTTCTGTCCCTGAAGGCTGACTTCCCTCTTTCCTCTCAGGGTGTTCCTGATAAGTAGCATCTAGACTAGAGCTATGAGCTCACCTCTGGCCTCCCTTAGCAAGACCCGGAAAGTGCCCCTGCAGTCAGAGCCGGTGAACCCCGGGTAAGCCTCGTGGGGTCCTTGTCTCCCTGCCTGTCTCCTCTTTGACCCTCCCTGGGATATAGAAGAGTGGCTCTTACTACTCATTGGAAAATACAAAGAGAAGCCCTAACTTCCCCGATCTCTCTCCCTCTCTGATTCTGTCTCTGTCTGTCTGTCTGTCTGTCTGTCTGTCTGTCTGTCTGTCTGTCTGTCTGTCTGTGTCAGTCTTTCTCTCCCCAGTCCTGGGGAACTGAATCTGGGTCTTCACATGGACCTCCATTTTCAGTGCTCCCCGCTTGATATTTTGAGACAGGATCCCAGTAAGTTGCCCAGGATCATTCAGTTACTGTGTTCGGCTGCCTCAGCCTCCCTCAGCGCTGAGATCACAGGCCTGTGCCACCAAGCCCGGCGCCAGCCCTCTAGATGCTTTTTTTTCTCTTTTAAAATTATTTAGGGGATTTTTAGAGGCAGAGTCTCACTATGTAGTTCTAGCTGGCCTTGAACTCGCAGCAGTCCTCCTGCCTTGGGCTGCCGAGTGCTGGGGTGCAGGCCTGCGTCACCAGGCCAGCCCTCTTCCCTCTGGGAAGCCCCCTTTGTGCTGGCGGTAAACTGGTCTGCACCCCTCTGGAAGGAGCGCCCCTCACTATCCTGCCGTCCTGGGCCGGCCCCACGTGGGGCTGCCCTGAAGGGACTCGCTTCTATCTGTGTAGCGCTTTTATTTTTGCAAAGGATCTTTTATCTATTTCCTTTCACTGTTTTGAACGCAGCTTGGGGTCTTTCTGGGGCCAAAGCCATCCACAGAGGTTAAGCCACAGGCCTGGGGTCCCACAGCCACTGCTGAGGGGAGCCAGGGCCTGCTGTGTACATCGGCTCCCTCCCGGGGAAGACCTGGGCGTTGGGAAGCAGGTGCCCAGCCTCACAGGGCTGCTGGGCCTGGGGTGAGCTCTGGAGGCAGAGCCCCTGCCTCTGTCTTCTCGCGCCCTGGTTGGCGGTGGGCTGGAGTCCCCCGCCTGGTGGCACCGGGGGTCTTAACGTGGGTTTCTCTTCTTCCTCTGGTCTGGATTCCCAGGAGGCGAGGCGTACGAATCTACAGAGCCGGTGAGTGCAGCCCGGCCCTCGCGTCGCCCTCCCCTCCCCCTGCCCGGGCCTCCTTTCCAGGGCAGGCTGGGGAGAAAAGCAGCGGAAAGCCCTTCCGCACAAAGCACTGGCCACGGTCCCTCGGCTCACCGCCCTGACCGCCTCGACCCGCTGTGGGACTGGCCGTGGGTGAGGCCTGGGCCCCGGCCTTCCCGCCAAGTCCCAGTCCTCACGACCCTCCCCTCAGCTTTGGACCTGAGCAGCACCTCTGCCCCCCCCCCCCATGGTGCTGCCCTCGCCACTCAGGCTCCCCGGGAAGAACTCTCAGAAGAGGCCCATTTTGGTTGGGCCCTCTCCCTTCCAGAGTTTTCTGTCCTCCTAGTCTTGGGGGACACCGCACAGGCTGCTCCACCCTGGCTGGGGTGCAGGACCTGAGCTCCCTCCAGAGCAGTGACCAGCATCCCTGTCCTCAGAAGATGAGGTGGACATGCCGAATGACGGACAGGGCTCTGAAGAAAGGATCGCTGTCCCTTCCTGCTATGGCGGCATAGGTGCCCCTGTGAGGAGCCCAGGTGAGAGCAGCCTGGGTCTCGGTGACAGCAGGGCCGGCAGCAGCGTGAGTCCGGACAGTCACAGCCCCGCGGCACAGCGGGTTCCTGTCTGGAGGGCACAAGCAGCCTAGAGCGCACCCGGCTCGTGGCATCTGCGGACGTGGACGTTGGGTGGGGTGATCGGGCAGCCTCGGAGGAGCGAGGGCCTGGGAGGCGGAGCCCCGGGCAGGCAGGGAGGGCCGGTGGAGCAGTGGGTGGGCTGGGTTTGTGCTGGGAGCCAGGCAGCTGGGGATGAGCGACTTGACCTCTCCCCAGATGGAGTGGGAGCGGGGCGCCCAGGCCAGAGCGCAGGGTCCCGAGTCACTGCCGGCCACACAGGACGCTCCGAGCAGTGGCCGCGTAGAAAGAAGCCATTAACAGGAAGGGGCTTGGCGATCCTTCACCAAACTTCCCGTGTGTGATGGAGGACAGGACCAGCCCGGCCCCAGTCCCGCAGCCATTTAGTCACAACGCCAGGGTCCCGTCCACCCAGCAGGGATGCTTTGAACAGTGACCGTGGCAACCAGCTCCTCCTCTTGAAGATGCTCTGCTCCGCTCCTCCTGTCATCCACTCATCCTCGCTGCCAGCCAGTGTCTGTCCCCACTGAGGTCTCACGTAGGACCCGCCTACTCTGTTTCTCTTCTCTCCCCGGTCCCTCCTTCGAGCGCCTCAAACTGCCCTTCCTGTTGTGGTCTCCACCCCCGGCCGCTGCCCGGTCTTCCCTCCTGGCTCTTTGCCGGCTCATCCTTTCGCCCCACAGCTTCCCAGCGCAGACCTTCCCGCCTGGACCCCTGTCTCTCCACGGAGCCTCCGTGAGCTCCTGCACGTTCATTGTGCTGACAGCTCCCGAAAGCCTGCTTGTCTCTCTAGATGCTTTTCTGTTGTTGTTTTGAGACAGGGTCTCGCTTTGTAGTTCTGACCCTGCGCTCACTATGTAGCCCGGGCAAGCCTGGAATTCAGCAATCCTCCTGCCTCTGCCTCCCGAGTGCTGGGATAACAGGCGTGAGCCACCATGCCTGGCATTGTATGTGGTTACCAGGGATCGAACTCAGGACCATTGCACTTGCAAGGCAGGTGCCGGAAGCACTGAGCCGTCTCCGGCCTCTCTATATGCTTTGGTTTACAAGTCAAAGAGGACCCTCCTCACTCAGCATGAGCAGGAGGGAGGTGGAGTATCTCCTGTACCTCAGTGACTCAAAGACACCGCCCACAGATCCGGTTTCCCTGTCTTTCCCCAACCCACCGCTAGTCTTGCGTCATCACGTGACAGTGGCTGTGGTGCCCCCCTCCTCACACCTGATGACAATGTCTGGCACAGTGACAGTGGCTGTTTATTGCCACCTCTTCTCTTTTCTCATATAGTCTAGGGTGTCCTTGAACTCACTGTGGAATCCAGGCCGTCCTAGAATTTGTGATCCTACTGCCTCAGCCTCCTGATTACAGGCATGCACGACCATGCCCAGCTCTCCCAAACTTTCTGTTTTGAAAAATTTCCAGCATACAGAAAAGCTGAAATGACAGTACAGTGAACATTTGTGTGTCTCTCACTTTGGTAACAACGGATGGCATGTCACCACACTCGCTTCTCTGTCACATATATTTATCAATGTAAATGTATTCTTTTTTTTTTTTTCCCGACAGGGTTTTGCTTTGTAGTTCAGGCAGACCCTGAGCTCATTATATAGCCCAGGCAAGCCTCAAACTCACAGCAACCCTCCTGCCTCTCCCTCCTGAGTGCTGGGATGACAGGTGTGAGCCACCATCCCTGGCGTTGTGGTGTGTGGTGTTTGGGATTAAATCTGGGACCTTGCACTTGCAAGGCAGACACTGGAACTAAACCCTCAGCCCTATCTCTTCACATTTAAGTCTCCTAGTGTTTCAGAATATCTCAGGAATAATCTCCCTCCCCGTCTAGTACCTGAGAGTCACACATCCCACTTATGCCTCTTTAGAACAACCTCCCTGATTTTTAAACAATGACTCCCAGGCACCATCCTGTGGAAGGCCCTCTCTGGGGCCTTATCTGACAGTTTGCCCACAGTGGTGTGCGTCTGGCCCCCTCATCCGCTGCACTGCCTGCAAACTGCAGATTAAATCTTTTTTTGTGTGTGTGGTACCGGGGATCGAACTCAGGATCTTGCACTTCCACGGCAGGTGCGGCTCCGCAGAGCTAAGTCCCCAGCCCTAGGCGGTTGAATCTTGAGGCTTGGTAGATTGGATGAGAATAACTTTTCTGACAAGACTTTAAAGTGATCACACACGGAGTGTACCACTCACTCCTACACACTGGGCAGATTACTTAATTCACTCTGGTTCACCAAAATGGCTCATTTACTCCCTGAGCACGCTGCATGGGTATGAGCTGATTGAGCCGTGTGGTTTCACGCAGTCCCTGTCTTGACTTAGCTGCTGTTAGGACATTCATTTCTGCGTTGGCGACTCTCTTCCTCCCGCTGGCCCTGGGACTCCTCAGCCTCTGCTCCGGGCCTGGGCTCTAGAGCCTGTCTGCTCCGCAGGCGCTGCCTTCTGCGACCCGGAGCTGCTGGCCTCCATGTCCAGGAAGCTGCAGGAGCTGGAGCAGCGGGTGTGGGCCCAGACCGAAGAGATGCTGTCCAAGGTGGAGGCCCAGGTGGGAGGGCCCGGAGGGGAGTGCTGGCGCTGGCGGGGTGGGCTCTAGGGCCATCTCGCTAACCCGGGCAGCCTGGGATTGATCTGGGTCCCTGTGACCTCAGCAGACAGGCGAGAGTCTTTGGCACAGCTGAGCAGGGCCCAGGCGGCCTGGAGCCAGCTGGTGCAGCAGGCTGCTGAGCCAAGCGGGTCCCCACGGCGCTGGGCCTCATCATGGAAGCCTCCGTCGGACCATAAGGGTTGCCTTTGCTTAGGAGTGGCGGCAAGGCAAGGCGGGGCGGGGCTCTGCGCCCACGTAGGCAAGAGTTCTGCATTTTGGCGTTGGGAGGGTGAGGGGATCGCAGGGCGCATGCTCGCTCCGTGTTCTGTTGCCACAGGACCGGAAGATCCTGGCCCTGGAAGAGCTGGTAAAGGCCCTGCAGCAGCACCAGGGTAAGAGAGCCCTGGGCCCGGGCACCTCCCCGGGGCCTGAGGCTTCCGACAGCCAGGGCAGGGGCTCCGCGCGGAGCTCCAGGGCATCACGCTAACTCCTTGGAGGGATCGGGACAGGCCGGACTGCAGAGGGGCAGTGACAACCCGGGGACAGTGCCCACCCGTGTGCGACGGAGTCCCCTGCGGCACCTCATCCACAGCACGGAGGAGACAAGTCCAGGGGGCCGGAGCGGGGGTGGGGACAGCGGTTCTCAGGGACTCCTTAGGGCAGAGCAGCGGGCCTCCCCTTGGGCGGCTGAGGCACCCCGTCTCCCCCTAAAGGTAAGGCGACCGCGCAGCGGCAGGAGCTGGAGACCTTGTGCGTGCAGCTGCAGCAGCAGGTCGGGGAGATGGAGGTGAGCCAACCCTGGCGGGGGTGACCCGCCGGCCTTCCCAGCCTGGCGTCTGGCCCTCAGGAGTGGCGTCAGAGCCTCCTTCCCTGCGCCTCTCCTGGCCAGCACCCCTCTGCCTGGGGCTGACCAAATTTGAAGAGCAGGGTGAAAAGTCAGGTGTGGTGTTATAGGCCTGTAATCCCAGCACTCAGGAGGCTGAGGCAGGAAGACTGAGTTCTAGGCCAGCCTCAGCTACATAGTGAGACCCTGTGTCAAAAGACTTAAGTGTAGGGCCGGAGATTTAGCTCAGTGGTTCCTGCGCCTGCCTCGCAAGTGCAAGGTCCTGAGTTCGATCCCTGGTAACCACATACAATGCTGGGTGTGGTGACTCACGCCCACCAACAGTCAACACCGCATACCACAGTGCTGGGCGTGGTGGCTCACGCCTGTCACCCCAGCACTCGGGAGGCAGAGACAGGAGGATTGCTGAGTTCGAGGCTTGCCTGGGCTACATAGTGAGCTCAGGGCCAGCCTGAACTACAAAAGCAAGACCCTGTCTCAAAAAAAAAAAAGAAAGAAAAAAGACTTAAGTGTCGTCCCAGGAGCCCCTCCTGCCAGGCTAGCCACACTCTGAAGGTGCCCTTCCCTGCAAGACAGGACTCATGGCTCCCAGCTGGGTTCAGTTCCAAGGTCCTCAGAGCCCCGGCTGCCGCTCTGCTCTCATTGCTTGTCTTTTTCTTCTTTCTTTGGGAGGTGGACTTTTGCTTTGTAGCCCAAACTGGTCTTGAACTCCTGGCAATTGTGCCTCAGCTTCCTGAATTCCGAGACGCAGCATGCCCGCCATGCCCAGCTTCCACTCTCTACTCGAACCGTCCTCCCCGTCAGCGCCAGGGCCTGTGGTCTGGTGCTTTGAACACGTAGACTCTTCCCCACCGCAGGACCTGGGCCGGGCTGCTGTGCTCACTGCCTGAAGTGTTTCTCCCGCCTCCCCAGTCATTTTCACGCGTCCTTAGTCATTTTCCCAGGGACCCTCCTGGCTTCAGACGAGGGCAGGTTCCTGCTCTCTTTCTCCTCTTTTGTACTCGTGGTAGAAGCCAGGGTCTCACACCGAGTGCATCTTCAGCCCCTTTTTTCTTTCACTGATTGTTTTGAGACGGGTTTTCACTATGTAGTTTAGGCTGACTTTGAACTCACTATGGAGCCCAGGCTGGCCTTGAACTCATGGTGATCTTCCTGCCTCAGCCTCCCGAGCGCAGGGCTCATAGGTGTGCACCACAACACCCCACTATGTCCTGTTTTCTCAGCGCCTCATCTCTCTTCCCCGTGGGCTGTGAATTCCACTGGGAAGGGACACTCAGGACTAGTGCTGGGTCCTCTCCTTCCCCTGGACGTGACCTATCGCTGCCCCAGTGACACGGTCACCTCAGGCGCTGTCTTGCTCTCACTGACACTGTCCAGCGGCAGGGGTGGAAGTGGAGCGCACTGGGCGTAAGGAAGGCCTCCGCGTGCCAGCTTCCTCGAGAGCCTCCCTCCACCGGCCCCGTCTGGAGACCCTCCTGGACTCCGGCCTGTCCCCCTGCCCAGCGGGGTTCTAAAGCTCTGACGTCACGGAAGGCCCCAGAAGCACTGTTTCACGGCCTCGAGCCCTGTGTTCCTGTTTGTACCTGGGGCAGGGCGGGCACAGCTGTCCCTGAGCTGCCTACTAGGAACGCAGGGCCTGTGGGGCCTGCCTGAGCAGCTGCCACTGGGCAAGAGCACCGCACGGGAGCCACAGAGGGCACGACTGGCTCTGGCGTGCACCCTGCACGCGCTCCTTGCTTCATTCACTTAACAGGCTCAGAGTATCTACTGTGTGTCGGGTGCACTGCCAGGCACTGGGTACAGATGGTCACGGCCCTGTCCGCAGCATGAGGGAGACATAATCCAGTGTACAGAGAGGACACACGTGTACAAAGTGTGGGAAGTAATTAAGTCAGCGATGCCACAGAGACAAGTCGGGCACGGGCCCCTGTGGAGGGCACACCAGGCATGAGAGCTGGTGCTTGAGGAGAGGCGGGGGAGGATCCAGACCGAAGAGACAAAGCCCCACCTGGAGCCTCGCAAACGTGGCTGGGGTCGGGGGCCGTGGCAGCCAGAAGAGCACGAGACGGGCTCGGCCCGGGATTCTGCAGGGGTGGGACGGGAAGCCCCGGGAGGGCTCAGCGAAGACACGGGACGGGGCCGTGTGGCGCCGCAGGCAGCTGCGGAGGTGTCCAGGCCGGCGGCAGCGCAGCAGCCCGGGTGAGGGCGGAGGTGACGCGGGCAGCTCAAGCTGCTTCGGAGGTGGCACCTGTGGGCCTTGCGGTTCGTCACGTCCTATCTGAGGCAGAGAACGCGGGTCGCGGAGGACACCTAGGTGGCGGGGTCGGTGGAGCCACGGAGTGAGCTCGCCAGACGATGTAATAGAAACGGGGAAGCAAGTCGGGAGTGGGTGACACACACTTGTGTCTTAGCTACTCTGGAGGTTGAGGCAGGGGGACCCCAAGTTCAAGGCCAACCTGTCAGCTCGACCAGATCCTGTCTTGAGAAGTAAAAAAGGCTCGAGGCTGTAACCTGGTGGGAGGCGTTGGGCCCCATCCCCAGCACCACCGCAAAAGAAAGAGGGAACAAGCCAAGGAAATGGTGGAGAAGCAGCCCACGAGGTGGGGGAGACCCAGCAGGTCCCGGCGGGGGTGAAGGCGGCCCTGCGCCCCTGCGTCTGGCCGCAGTCAGCTTGATGTGGAGCTGGAGCCGGCAGAGGAAAGAAGGAAAATTTAAAAAAGCAGCAGCAGGACGTGCAGACAGTTTGGAAGTTTCCTGTGGCAGAGGAGAGATAGGCCCAGAGAGGCTGGCCGGTGGCTGGTCCTGTGTCCTTGTCACCTCATGTCAGAGCAGCCTCCCGCGGCTCCCTGTGCCTCTGGGCCAGGTGCTGTCACCTCCACCTAACAGCGGAAGAGCCTGTGGTTCTGGGGGGTCACAGCCAGGAAGCGCCCAGGGTCCACTTGCTGGCTCGGGGCTGAAGACAGCCTGGAGGTTGAGGTTGAGCCTGAGCTGCTTTGGCCCGGGAGGGGACTGGGCTGACGGTGCCCCGGGACTCCCCCTTCTCCCCACAGCGGTTCCTCGGTGACTACGGCCTGCAGTGGGTGGGTGAGCCCGTGGACCAGGAGAACTCAGAGGTCGAGACAGTCTCGGAGGATGACACGCGGGACAGGATGACAGCCAAGGAGTTCTGGAAGCCAGGTAGATTAGAGGGGGCGCCGACCCTGACAGGGGGTGCTCCGCCAGTGTCCTGCTGGCCCGCTGCCCTCCAGAGGCCCCTCATTCGTGTCCGGCCTCCCGCAGCTGGCACGCTGAGGGAACCCATGCTTTGGTCGTGACTCAGGGAAGGGAAGGCGGAGGCCTCCGGCACTGCCCGCCCACCCTGCCAGCCATCGTGGGTCTCAGTCTCTGCTTCCTCACCTGTCAAAAGCTCCAGAGACTCTGGATGCCAGGTGAAACAAGATGCATTTGCTTCGGGCTCCGTAGGATATAAAATGTCACCCCTCCAAAATCTCTTGCTTATAAAAGCAACCTGTCAGTCAGGTGTGGTGGTCCGAGCCTGTGACCCCAGCATTCTGGGCTCAGAGGCAGGAAGAACCCAGCCTGGGCAACTTAGCAACACCCTGTCTCAAAATAAAAAGGATTGGGAATGTAGCTAGGTATGATGACTCTGGGTATAGTCCCCAGTGCCAGAAAAATAAAATAAAATACCATAAAAAAGTAAAATAGGTTTAGAGATGTTGCTCAGTGGTAGGATGTTTGCCTTTTGTAGTTCAGACCCTGGGTTCAATTCCCAGTGCTGAAGAAATAAAAACTAGACACAGAGACAGACAAAACCAGGCAGAAGACGAGGCAGGGACTAGGCTGGTGAACAGGAAGAGAGCAGAGAGACTGAGGAAATGGGGCTGTGCCATGGCGCCTGGGGGCACAAGGACTCAGGCGCGGCCAGCCAGCGTGGCCGGGGGCAGGCAGCTCCTCCGCCAGGGGTGCAGCACGCCGTGAAGCTGTGCACCCCAAGAGGTGCTGGCGTGGAGCTCACCAGAGACCCGGGGCCCCGGTGGACAGCTGCATGTGCTGTAAGGACGTCCTGGTCTAGGGCCACGGGCTCCTCCCCTCTTGTCGGAGAGCCCCCTTCCTGCTGGCCACTGGGGACTTCCGGGCTCTGTTTTTGAGGGAGGGGGGTTCAGCCAGATGGCTGATTTTTGGTTTTGCCTTGCTAAATTATTCATCCCCACCTCCCCCAAAAGAGCAGCCTCCACCCTGCTTTTCTTTGTTGTGGGGGCTCCGAGCGAGGCTAGCTCTGAAGCCAAGAGCTTCCCATCCAAGCAGTGTGGAATCCACCTCCGGTCTGCTCTGGAGCTCAGCTCCTTGGCCGCAGGCACTTCTGGATCCTCACCATTCTTTTCTTTCTTTTCCTTTTGAAACAGTCTGGCTGTACAACCTAGTCTGGCCTTAAACTTGAGGCCGCCCTCCCGCCTCAGCCTCCTGAGTGCTGGGACTGCAAAGGTGTGCTACAGTGCCCAACTTGCTTTTCAACATGCAGAGGCCTTCATTTAGCTCTCCCGCCAGATAAAAGACATGTTTTGCGTTTGGAACAGCTTTGTGTTCTGGTGCCTCCTGCCAGCTTGCTTCTGCCCTAAGGGCCCTCTGTTCCCAAGCCTGGGCTCTGCCGGCCTCAGGCTCTGGCTGGTTCCTGGTTCCCCTCTATTGGCTACCGTTCCTCATGTCCTCTGGGGAAGTGGCTGATGAACGAACGTCCTGTTTGCTGGAGGAGGCGATTAGAATGTTCTAGAACCTGTTCCCTCCCCAGGAAGGAAAGTCAGTGGAACTTAGGAAAAGGCCCTACAGAGAGGAAGTCGGGTCCCTCCCTGGTCTCCAGGCTCCCGCACATTACACAGGGTGCCGTGGCAGGTGCTTCGGCACCCTTCGTGGAGTCACGAAAGTGGTGGTTCTGCTCTGGCCACAGCCCTGGGGTCTCGATGCAGGCGTTCCTAGGATCCCTGAAGGAGCCACTCAGCCTGTACTCTGTCCCCTTCCAGCTGCCAGCTGGCCCTGCACCTTGGCCTTCCTCCCCGGTCCCAGCCCTAGTGCACGGTGCCGCTTCAACCTGTCCCAGGGTCACACCGACCCGGGGTGGGGGTCCTCACCCCCGCTCTTGGGGTCTCGGCTCAGATCCCGCCTCCTGCATTGAGTCTGCTGCCTGCTGCCCACACTGCACCTACCCTGCGGTGTCATGTAGCGATGCCAGTGCCTCATGGGAAGGGGTTCCAGCGGAGGGACTGGGCCAAGCGGGTCCCCGGCCTCCTCTGGGAAGGGGAACCGTGTTTGTTGGCACCTAGGGCCGCTGAGCTCACGAGAGGAGAGAGTGCCCCCGGTGGGCGCTTCTCACGGCAGATGTGCACGTGACCGTGGCCATCAGCCCAGCTCGCTTAGCTCTCATGCCTTGGCTCATCCAGCACAGGGGCTGCTTGGCACACAGGCCAGGGCATGTGAGATCGGCTGTGGTGCCCAGTATGTCCAGGCCTGGACCAGCAGAGCGCAGTGTGGACAACCCACAGGGTGAGATGGGCCGGAGGAAGGTCGCTGCGCCCCACAGCCTGCGTCCACACCCTGCGCAGCTCCTGGGGGGCTGCGGGAGAATCCCCAGAGTAGGTGTGGCTTGCAGATGCATGGTAATGGTGGGCCCGTTTCCTGTTGCAAGAGCCTTTGCCTGAGGTGGCAGGGCTGGAGGGGCAGAGCCCCTGAGAGAGCCAGAGGCGGGGACAGCTTGGCACTACAGCAGCAGGGGTCCTCTCAGAGAACGGCTGGGGGCTGCCACTCACTGACGGCAGCAGGGTCTGGCCCTGTTCTGGGCTCCACAATCCCCGCGGTGACACACTACATGCCAGCCGCTGCTGCCACCTTTCTTCTTCACTGAGTATGTGCCTGGGCATGGGTGCTGCCATGGTTTGCAGTGCCCCATTGGCCATTGGTGTCCCCAATGTGTGGATGGATGAACTGACAGACAGAGGGATGGCACGTGCCTCTCAGCACCCACTGCCAGCCAGGGCACAGCCCTCTCGCCCGTGCCTATGGAGTCCTCAGTGTGGTTGAAAGGCAAAGACATAGCACAAAGTAACAACAGGCTGCGGCAGGGCGTGGGGCCAGGAGACCCGGGAACTGGCCCGAGGAGGAGGAGGAGGAGGAGGGGCACAGAGCCGGCCCGAGCCAGTGAGAGCAAGAGTTAGTGACAACCACAGCCCCCATCAGCCGGGGCTTCCTCCCAGCCTCCAGCAGCCCCGCGAGCCAAGCACTGTTATTACCCTCATTCTCCAGACAGGCGCAGAGGCTCAAGAAGCCTGCTGGCCCAAGGTCAGAGCCGGGGGTGGTAGCCCTGGTAATGTGAAGCTCAAGGAAGCTCACTGAGAAAGGCTGGGCTGAGGCCTGCCTGGGCTGTGACCGACAGCCAGGGGCACTCAACGTTAGATAAGACTTGAGACTTAGGCCTCTCTAAAAAGGGACTCTTGGGCCGTGCCCTGAGGCCCACGCTGAGCAGCAGCCTGCAGGGTCAGGGTCACGAGAGCAGCGGCTGAGTCACGGGCCCTGCACGCAGCATGACCCAGGGCGTGAGCGTCAAGCCTCACGTCCTCTGTGAGAGGGGACCGGAATGAGTCCCACTAGGTAACTGGCACAGAATCATCATTTCCAGCACGCTACTGGGCGGATCTTGTGGCAGGACAAGCCTCTCGTCCACCCGTGTCACAGAGGAAACACTGCCTCGCCGCAGGCCACCACTGTGTGGGCAGAGCTGGGATTGCACACTGGCCCTCCCCGTGTACGCCCCACTGCACCTCTCTCCTGGTGCCAGGCTCCCGCCGCACCCCTGGTACCAGGGACTCCTTGGCTTCATGCCCACATGCTTTCCCTCCTCGTCCTAGCAAGGGATTTTCCACAGACTCCGCCCCAGCTCCCAGGGGCCCTTCCAGCAGCCTCCCCAGCGATTCTGTCTGACACCCCCCCCCCCCGCAGGCCACTCCGTGTCCGTCAGCCCCCTGAAGCCCTGGCCCCAGGAGGGCTCTTGGGGCGGAGGCAGGAGCCCTGGTTAGGAGACAGTGTGTTTGGTTCTCCTCCTGGCTCACGCTACGGACTGGACCAAGCCCTGACCTTTCTAGGCCTCACTTTCCCTGGCTGTAAGAAGAGTGAGACTGGCCTTATAATAGGAGATGACTTTATAAAAAAAAAGTTTTATCAATGTCCCCCCCTCCCTTTTTTTTGAGACAGGGTCTCACTTTGTAGTTCAGGCTGGCCCTGAGCTCACTATGTAACCCAGGCAAGCCTCCTGACTCTGCCTCCCGAGTGCTGGGATTACAGACATGAACCACCATGCCTGGCATCACGGTATGTGGTACCAGGGGTCAAACTTGGAACTTGCACTAGCGAGGCAGATGCTGGAACCACTGAGCTAACATCCCTTGCCATCTCTATCTATCTATCATCTATCTATCTATCTATCTATCTATCTATCTATCTATCTATCCATCCATCCATCCATCCATCCATCCATCCATCCACCCATCCATCCATCCATCCTTCCTTTTTCTCTCCTCCCTCCCTCCCTAACTCCCTCTTCCCCTCTCTTTTTTTCTTGAGGTGCTCCTGACTCAGCTTCACTGGCCACCATACCCAGCCAGCTTCCTGCTAATTTATTCTTAAAGTAGTTCACTGTTAAAGGAAAAATGATGTTTTCATATCATTTGGAATCAGACAAGGGATTAGCCAGGAGATCCTGTTGTTCCTGGAGTCGCAGGGACTCTGGGGGACCCCAGGAGGAAGCGGGGTAACTTCTCCAACAACAGCAGATGCTGGGAGGGGGAAATCTGGCCCAGGTCTGCCATTTTGGCAGCGGCAAAGGCAACAGGAAGCGCAGCCACCTGCCTCTGTACTCCACTGTGGGGAAAAGAATGGGGTCTCCAGGGCCCTGACCCACATCCTGCCGCAGCTTGGCTGCCCTGGTGACAAGCGGCTCCCAGGAGGCCCGCGTCGTCCTTTGTTCAGGGTTCCACCGCAGAGACTGCCGCGCAGCCCCCAGCTGGCATCCCTTCCGCCCAGCACCCTTCTGCCCTGGCATCCGTCCTGCCGGTCCCTGCCGGTCCCTGCCGTCCCGCCCGTGCACCGGAAGCCGACGCACAGCTGTCTGGGGACCCACGAGGAGCCTGAGTTCCGTTGCACAGCTTTACTTGCGCGGCCGACGGCCCGTCCCGGGCCTCGCTGTCCAGCGGCTGCCCTGACAGCCCCTGAACAGCCGTCTGTCTTGACCTGTGACCTCCCTCTCGGTGGCGACGCGGCTGGGACAGACAGACCCCAGCTCAGGTCCCCAGTTGTCCTGTGACCTGCCGAACGGGCCGGGGCAGGGCGTTCTTCAGCTCTCCCCCTGGCGCCTGTTCCTAAGGTGGAGAAAAGTAACCCCGCGTCCTGGCCTCGGGGTTCCCCAGGATCCACCTGTGGGGGGCAGAGCCGGGGGCAGTCTAATGAGGACAGGGTGCTCGGGAGCTGGCCCTTACCCAGTCTCTCCCTGGAGCCCCCAGCCCCCCCGGGGGCAGACACGGTCGCGGTTCCCCCCTAGAAGAGAACGTCCTCTTCTCTGGCAGTCTAGGAAGGAGTTGCCTAGTCACGTGGGCAGAAGGGGAGGAGCTGAGACTTGAACCCTGAACGCATTCATCCAGAGCTGAGGGCTCTGCCCTTTTCGGGGCCACGCCCGACAGATCAGGGATCCCCTCTTGCTTCTGCCACTTTGTGCTACGCACTGTCAGGCAGCCCATTCAACTTCCACTAAGCCTCAGTTTCCCTGTCTGAACAGTGAGGGCGATAATCCTTCCAGTGTGGAGTCGTTCAGGGAGGGACGGCTGAGTAATAAATCGCTGGTGCCGAGCGGGTGCTCAGGGACAGCCAGCCGCCGCTCTCCAGTGTTAGGCACCCTTCCTCCCCTCAGGCGGCCACTTGAGGACACAAGACGAGGCCACCGACGCTGTTAGGGCACAGGGTGGTCACGAAGCTCACGGGGTCTCCCCTCTCTGCCAGGGGACTCGCTGGTACCTCCCGAGGTGGACTTCGACAGGCTGCTGGCCAGCCTGGAGGATCTCAGTGAGCTGATGGTGGAGGGGGACACGCAGGTGGTACCAGTGCCCGGCGGGGCGCGGCTGCACACCCTGGCGCCCATCCCGCTGACGCTCTACCGGAACGGCTTCGTGATGTCCGAGGGGCCCTTCAGGCCCTTCCACGACCTGGCCACACAGGTGGGGCGGGGGGCGGGGCTGGACTCCTGCTGCCCACCATTCATGGGAGATGGCGCAGCCGGCTCATGCCGGGCCCAGCCTGCCCTCCAGGGGCACCCGGGCCCACCCACAGTCCCGAGGCTCTGCCCAGGTCCAGCTGGCATCGCCCTTCCTCCCCCTGCTGCAGCGCTGCCTCCGGGACATACTGGATGGCTTCTTCCCCTCAGAGCTCCAGCGACTGTACCCCAGTGGAGTCTCTTTTAAGGTGATGGGCTGTCCCTTGGCCTGACCCTTCCCTGTGTGGGGTTTCAGAGAGAATGGGGACACATGGCTTCCTTGGGCATCAGTCTTTCCAAAGGAGCCACTGCCCTAGCTCAGGAGAGGCCTGGGGCCCTATGGCGCCCAGGAGGAGGGCTGGGCGGAGCGAGGCCCCACGGCCACAGCGCTGACTGCCCAGGCTGAGCAACTGGCAGCGCCCTCTGCTGGCACAGCCTTGGGCTCAAGACCATGCCCTGTTACCCCCGCCACGGACACCCAGCCTGGGGTCTCTGAGGGCCCTCTGAGCTGCATGGCTTCCCCAGAGGCCCCAGAGGCCATCTGGTTGGGGGCGGTGCTGTGAGCCACAAACGCTGAGCAGAGGGGCTGGCCCTGGACCTCGAGGCCGTGACAAGAGCCACTCTGTGGCCAGCGGCGTGTGAACAGGCAGAGGGGGAGGGTCCGGGAGCCGCGGGCTGTGTGCGCAGCAGGGCCTGGGAGGGCACGTGCCGCAGCTCAGGAAGGGACACGGCGGGGGTGTCTGAAGCTCCTGTGCCAAGCTGGGGCCTCAGATGTGCCCTCGAGGGTGACCTGCGTAGCGACAGGGCCTGTGGCTGCAGGGAGGGCCTGGGGGAGAGTTGGGACCGGCTCTAGCTGCACGGGAAGGACGTGCTTGGTGGAGCACACACCGTGGCTGTCCCGCTCTCTCCCAAGCCTGCTTCCTTACCTCTAAAGCGGGGATTAGGTTTGTTCTTGGGGCCTCGGGGCACACAGGGTTGAAGTGGGGCCCAAGCTGAAGGCCAGGGCTTGCTGCTGTCACCCTTCCTTCCTGCCAGGTAAGCGACCTTCGCAATCAGGTCTACCCGGAGGACGGGCATGGCCCATTCCCAGGTGAAGGCCGCGTGGTGGGCTGGCAAAGCATGCTCAAGGACTCGGACGGGGCGGAGGTGCAGCCAGGTAGGCCGGGCCCCGGCTGAGCTGGGTGGCGGGAGGCAGCCTCCACCACCGCTCACAGCCCCTGGCCGCGGCCAACATTCCCACGTGGCTTCCCACAGGGACAACCACAGAGAGATCTCTGAAGAGGCTCCCTAAATGTGTGACCCGACAGGACGAGGTGGTTCCTGTAAGGGGCCCCATCCGGGACCCCCTGCAGGTGAGGCCGGCCCTGGTTCCCCAGGCCTCTTCACCCCAGCCCGGCCCGGGGGGCAGAGCACTGTCTTGTGTGGAGGGTGAGGCTGGTGGGCTGCAGTGAGGGCCAGGATGGAGAGGAAACAGGAGCGTGGAGGGCTGGTGAGGGCGCCCCTGGGTTGGCTGCAAGGAGGGTAAAACCCAGGTCTAGGCTGGGGGTGCCAGCCCCAGGCCGGGGTGTGTTCTCACAGCGCAGTCCTGGTGCCCTGAGAGCGCTCAGCCTGTCCTCACCACCACGCTGGTGACCTTTCCACGTCTCCACTTGAGAAAGGTGCCAACCTCAGTTTCTCAGGACTCCTCTGCCACCTTCAACCCGTGTTGCTAAGTCCTGCCTGCCCAGTTTTCCCCGGCACTGCCCCCAAGTCATCCCTTCTCATTCCCACCACCCACCACTGATCAAGGCTCCAGCGTGTCTCCCAGGCAACCTCTGTGCCAGTCTCACACCTCCGTTCCTGCCCCTACCAGCCATCCTCCCACAGCAGCCTTTCCCCTTTATTCTTAGATGAAGCCAATTTCCTTCCTCTGGCGCGCAGACCTCTCCTGCCTCGCTGGCCTTCTGACCTCTCTAACCTCTCCTTTCTTCCATTCCAAAGCGAGTCACAGTTTTGCCCGAGAACTGCAGTTTCCTACACGTATCACTTCCTCCAGGACGGTTTCCCCGAATCCGGACCTGCTGTTCCCTGCTATGGGACCATCCTTGCCCAAACCCCATTTTTAAGAACCCCTATGGGTCTCAATGCCAGTGTTATTTCCCCAGGGAAGCTCTCTGGGTCGGGACGGAGCTTGGTCATCATCTCTGTGGGCTCCCACCTCTGCCACAAGGTGGGGGGCGGCTCTTGGAGAATTGGGGCTGCCTCCTGGGGCGTCCTTCCATTTCCCTTCCTTGGGCCTCAGTACACAGAACACACCACCCCCGGCTTACTGGTCTCCCTCTATTCCTGCTCAAGGATGAGTCAGGGGTTGGGGGACGGCTCGGGTGGGGTCCAGGGCTCTGTCCCCGCTCCTCGATGCCTTCCAGAGCTGCTGCCCACCGCCCGTCCCCTTCCAGGAGATCGTAGTGGAGACACCTGCATTGGCCGCCGAGAGACAGAGGTATGGGTAGGCAGAGACGAGGGCTGGGGTGGGGGTTGGCACTGGGACACTGAAGGCCTCTAGGCCTGCAGGAGCCAGGACTCGCCCAACACTCCAGCACCCCCACTCTGCACGCTGCGTGTCAAGTCTGAGAACGGGGAGCAGGCCTTCCTGCTGCTGATGTGGCCTGAGGACACGATTGGCACCGTGCGCGCCCAGCTAGCGCAGGCCAGGTGGGGACCGGGTGGGGCTGGGTGGGGCCAGGGGCTGTAGGGAGTCTCTGGCCCTGTGGCCCAGCCTGATGGCCCCCACTGGGCTCCCAGGGCCATGGATGCTGCCACCTTTGAGATCTTCAGCACATTCCCACCCACAGTCTACCAGGATGACACTCTCACGCTGCAGGCCGCAGGCCTGGTGCCCAGCACAATGCTGCTACTGCGGACACGCAGGGCCCAGCCACCCAAACCCGACTTTGGCCCCAGCCCTGAATAAAGTGCTGCCTCCGGCACAATCAGCTCTCCCAGGCTTTCTTGGCAGGGCTGTCTCCAGGGGAAGGGGCAGGCCCAGCTGCGCCAGGGCAGGGGCGGCGCTGACCCTCCCTCAGTAACTCGAGCCCCAGCTGGTGGGCCTGGTGCTGGTCTTTGTGCTCAAGGTTCCTCTTCCTCCCAGGACAGGCGAGGTGGAGCCAGTGAGGAGGGATCCTGGGAAGGGAGTGGCCAGGCCTAGCTGGGCTCACTTTCTCAACCTCAGCCTGAGGCAGGACAGCCTCACTAAAGAGAGAGAGAGAGAGACAGAAAGAGAGAGAGAGAGGGAGAGAGAGTGTGTGCGTGTGTGTGTGTGACTCACAGAACTGCAGCTGTATACCCATACCCACGACATACCTGTACTTGGCAACACAGGCAGCCAGCCACTCACTGGCAGCCCCGGGCCCAGAGCTGCATGCCAAGGGGAAGTGGCCCATCCACTGTTTCCAGAAACTGCAGGGCCATACAAACAGGTATGTACCAGACAGTTCCAAACACACATGCTGACACACACAGAAGGACATGTAAGCGTGGCTTCAGCACCATCACAGCCACGAGCTTTACCCAGGACAGGGACCCATGACGCCCAGGCCACACCAGACAGACAGTACCAATGGAATGGGCATTTAATTGTCTCTAGGGTGTTCCCAGGAGGGGGTCTGCGGGGCCTTTGGCAGAGCTCTGGGTAGTGGAACTAACAGAAGTGCCCACCAGCCAGCGCCAGGCAGGTTGGCAGCCCCAAGGCCTGGCTAAGGACAGCCAGAATTGGGGCTGTTTTAAGACAATTTCTGAGGCAAGTGGATAAGGAATGTTGCCTTTGAATGGAGGAAAGAGAGCTACGGAGAGGGAGAGGGAGAGGGAGGAGCCCAGGGGAGGGTGAGGCTCCAAGGTGGAGCTGAGGACTGGCAGGGGCTTGGTCACAAGGCCCTTCAAGGCTGAGTCCCGAGGGGACGGTGGGCTGGCTCAGTCAGGCCAGTTTCAGGAATTCCTGCAGCGTGTTCTGTTCCACGGCCTCCACGAAGAGCTCATAGTCCTGGGGGAGAAGGGCGGGTGGTCAGCTGCGAGTCGAGGCCCAAGCGCTCTGGCGTGACCCCGACTGGAGTCCACTCACAACACCCCCCAGCCCGCAGCCCAGGGCCGTACCCCACAGTACTGGTCCCCGTTGACAATCTGGGGCGGGGTGGCCTTGGGGTTGCCTGCCAGAGCTCGCATCTCTTCCCGCAGCGCGTTGTCCTGGGAGATGTCCACTAACTGGTACTGGATGCGCTTCCCGTCCAGGATGCGGGTCACCTCGCTCTGCTGGGACTTGATCTGGGGGCAGAGGGCGGATGGGCGAGTGGGCAGGTGGAGGGCTGTGGGCGCGAGCGGGGATGAAGGGCCAGCACCGCGGGGTGGGGTCGGAAAGGAGGAGACTCCGGCGAAGACAGGACAGGGAGGAGAGGCGCGCAGCGGGCTATGGCAGGGCAGGCCTGGCGGGCGGCGAACCTGCTCCGCGGCCGCGCCGGGGGCGACGATAGGATAAGGGCGCGCCAGGGAGGGCGGAGAACGGGAGGCCTGGGAATGGGGGATGGGCGTGGGCGGTTCTCGCCGGGCTGCCGAGGACCCAGAACGTCCAGTGAAGGGGCTCAGGATGGGGCTGTGGCCCCCACACCCAGGTGGCCGGGCCAGCACCTCGCGGCTCCCCACCCTGCTCCGCCCCCGCGGCGGGGGCGGCTCCCGGGCGCCGGGTGCGGAGCGCAGGGAACGGCGGTGCCGGGCGCGCACTTACCTCTCTGGAGCCGGTGACCGACGTGCTGTAGACGCGCAGGCCGCTCATGCTGCGGGCGGACGAGCGGGCGGACAGGCGAACGGGCGGTGGTAGCGGCAGCTGCACTGCCGGTGGACGCCGCCGTGCTCGGGAGCGGTTTCCTTCCTGCTCCGCCCGCGAGTCACTGTTCTCGGGACCAATGGGTGGCGCGGGCGGGCAGGGCGGGGCATGCGCGACGCCGCCCCGCGATGCAGATGCCCTCCCCTCCCCCAGGGTGGGCCTGGCGCTGGCGGGGCGCCTCGAGGACCTCGGCCTCCGCAGCGCGGCTGTCGCCCCCGTCGGCCGCCCTGGACCCGAAGCGCACCGGGTGAGGCTGGGGAGGGACCAGATGGCAGCAAGGCCCGAAGGCGGGGGCGAGGGCTGGGCACAGCCCCCCCCCCCCGGAGTCTGGTGCATCTCTTCCCACTCGCTCCCCAGCGCCAAGCCTGGCGTCCGTCACAGCGTGACCTGGCACTTGGAAAGGCTTGGGTAGCGCCTGAGCCTGAAGCCTGCCTAGGAGTGAACTGCAACGGGGCGGCCCCCGCCAGTTTCCCCGCAGCTCCCCAGCCCCGCGGGCAGGTTTAGACAAGGACCGTGGCGGAAGCAGGGGCCACACCCTCCAGGACCCAGGGGGCGAGAGGCTGATAGCTCTGGCAAAGCGGCTCAGGCCGGCCCCCAACTCCACGCTGCAGGGGTCCCCCCAGGGCTGTTGCTGTTTTCAGCAATAATTCGGGGAGTTTGGAGGCAGCAACCGGCCCCAAATCCTTGTCTATTTGGGTGTCGGGACACGAAGCCCCCCGGGATCAGACAGGGCCTAGGGACCTTTGCTTTGCTGAGAAACCACTTCCTCACAGAAGCCGAGGCCGACTTCCTGAAAGGCTTGCCCAAACGTTCCGATGTCAGCCTGCTCTGACTTGGGGCACTGTGCCAAAGTAGTGTGGGCAGAGGTCTCTGTCCCCACAGAATGACAGAGAAGCAGAAGTGGTACAGAGGGGACGCAAGGCCGGCCCGGCCCTCAAAGTGAGGGGGATGGTGGTGACGGAAGGCCTTGGAAACCAAGCATCTGTTAAATACTTTATTCTGTAATCAAAATAGGCAATACAAACCGGTTGACATAACAAATAGTCATATAAATAATTGCTTACAAACTTTACAAGGAAAAATACCCCTGAGCGCGGTGGCTGGGCTCCCAGCACAGGGTGGAGACCAACCGGACAGCTCTGCTCTAAGAGGCAGGAGCCAGAGGCTGAGGGGGTGGCCAAGCAGGCGGGGCTGCTCTGAATGGAAGGGCTAAGTCACTCCACAAGTAAAACACAAACTTGTAAAAACACTTAAGGAGGCTCATTCAGGCCCCAGAGTGAGGTCAGGATGCTGCCAACAGCCCCAAGTCTTGCAGTAGTCTCTGGGTTCTGGAACTGCTTCGCTCCTCATACCCACTTACGGCCTCTGCTTGGCCTGGCTCCAGATTTAGAGGAGGTCTGGGGCTGGCCCAACAACCGAAGAACAACTGTGAGATGCTCTTTAAACCAGGAGACAAGAAAAACCAGAAAGCAGAGTCCAAAGACCCCAGAATAAACAAAAAACCTTCAGAAACACTGAAAGCTGTATCTTAAAAGTTAACCCCTCACCCCCCAAAAAGTTGACCCATACTGGGTACTCTGAACTCTCATGGAGACCAAAGAAAAGGGAAAGAACTCCCCAAACATGACAGGCACAAATCAAGGGGCGCCTGGCATAGGTCCCAGGCCTAGGGGAAGGGGTGAGCAGCTTGACTGTTACTTTGTGGCCTTCCAGGGGAAAATTCTACCCAAGCCCAGAACCACAGAGCACAATTCCCACTCAATGCCCAACAAAGGGGCACCTCAAAGGCCTGAGACGAAGCAGGAGGATGCTATGCTGACCATGTGGCCAGGACTCCAGGGACACAGGGAAGCTGAGGAGTGGATCTCTTAAAAAAAAAAGATGGCACGGCAGATTAAGGACTCCTAACTGTAATGTCTAGGCACCTAATCCTAGTGCTACTCCACTAACAGCTCACCCTGAGGCTTCTGCAGAATGAAAGCCCTGAGGAAGAAACAGTGGGCCTGGGGTGAAAAAATCCCCCAAGCCAGCCCAGTTCCCAGAGAGGGTGGCACGTGAGGTCTCAGAATTCTCAAATGGTCACTGCTACTTATCTCAGCCTTTCCAGTCCTCTCTAATAAGTTCTGGGATCAGCAGGACCAAGATTTGGAGTAGGAATGGACGTGGGCCCATCCTGGAGGATGGAGGAGAGAGGTAAGCAGCTTGTCCGCCTTCAGCGTCACCCCAGCACTGGGGACCGTGAAGACTTACCAGGTGAACCCGCAGAAGTTAATTAATAACACCCTTAAAAGGTAAAGAGGACACACATAACCAAGTAAGGCAAAGCCAGAGTAGGGCAGGCAGGTACATTCCTCCTCTCAACAGTTGTTGGTCCCCAGATGCAGGCTCTTCCCTCTCCACCCTCAGGCTCCTCTCTGGGAACAGCGGCAGACAGGAGGCCAGGGCTGCAAGCTGCCGGCCAGGCTCTTAGCAGCTTAGGTCTGTCTAAGGGGAATGCGGCCCGTCTGGCCTCACTCATCACTGTGTGGCACAGTTTTCTCCCATGTCCTGGGCATATCTGTCTGACATGGTGGTCCTTAAGTCCTCAATGTCCCGACGCAGCTGCTGAACCTCTTCTAGTTTCTTCCTGATCACATCTGGCTTCTGCAGATCTGGCTGAGTCCCTCCTAGGTGCTGTGGGGCTGAACAGGAGAGCATTTCAAATGTCAGTCAGCTGTAGACCCTTTTTTGAACGTGTGGTGTTTGGGCTGGACCCCAGGACTGCATCTCATGCATGCTAGGCCAAGTGCTCTATTGCTGAGCTAGAGCCCCCAGCCCCATATTCTTTTTCTTTTTTTTTGCAGTACCAGGGATCGAACTTGGGCCCTTGTGCATCCAAGGTTGGCGCGATACCACTTGAGCTAAATCCCCAGCCCTGCCATATTCTTTTTGAAACAGGGTCTCACTTTGTAGTTCAGGCTGGCCTCGAACTCACGGTGAGGCTACTGCTTCTGCTTACCAAGTGCTGGGATTACAGGTGTGAGTTACCGCACCTGGCTAGAGCCACGTTCTTTTTAAGAAAACACTAAGGAGGAATTGCTACCTAAAACCCAGGTTTTCTTTGTCCCTCATGTAAATGCCCTTATAAGGAGGCCTGTTGGCAAAACACTTCATGAAGGCCCACTTTGTCCAACAGATTCCCAGAGGGCAGTGACTAGCCTGTGGACCTTATTTACCCACATCGTCATTAGGAAAGTTAGATGCCTTGAGAATAAAGGGCCTTCTCTTAAGGATCCCGGTCTGGCCTGAGGACTCACAGTGGATGCCCAGGAGCAGGGACAGATTGGGGTCGTGGCCCTGGGCTCTCTGGGTCACAATGCTGCAGACAGCTTGCAGATCTTGAAGGCAACTAGCCAGCTCCTGGTGCAGCTCAAATGCCAGCTGGGCTGCATCTGATGAAGACGGAGACCTTTGTTGAGCCAGGCGGAGGTGTTCTTGCAGTGTCAGGTTCTTCTCAATCAGGTCCTGGTTCTGCACTGAGAGCTGAGCAGACAGAGGAGTCAGCATACTAACCCAGGCCCAGGGAGAGGAATCTGCACAGGTGTGTACTGCAGGAGTGGGCTGCGGATATGTGTGTGGAGGGGTGTGAGTCACAAGCAATGTCCTCCCTCCCCAACAGGCATGGCACCGTGGCCACCCCACCAATACGAGGCCTGCTTAAGGATAGGATGGGACCAAAGGAATCCAGCAGGGGACGGAAGCTGCTCTTCGGCAGGCTCTGAGCCATCAGCCTCCAGGTTTCTGTCCAGGAACCGCGATGTCCCCGCCCGCAGGAACTCTATCTGAAGCTGGTCCCTCAGCCAACTCTGTTAGCCAGGCTATTAGAGATGGCCTAACGTGAACAGTGAAATCTGAGGAGACACTGGTTTCAATCTCTCCCTGCCACCCTGACCAAAGTGGCCACCAGCCAGCCTGATCACAGGCTGTCAGAAGAATAAAGGGGGTCAAGAAAGACAATATGACGATAGTGGCTGCTGGCTATGGGGCTGGAGAAGGTGGAGTCCTGGAGGACACAGAACTAAAACATGTCCTGCATTTTCAAACGCTCATCTAAATGGAGTTAGGTTTTACTATAAAGACCAGCTGTGTCTTTGTATATCTACATCACTTTCTCTTCTCTGACAGCTTAATCAACTCTCCTTTCCTCTAATCTGTTTTTGTTTTATTCTTTTTCCACTACTGGAGAATGACCCTAGGAAGTACCAAGCAACCCCCACCCCATCTTATTAAACTCCCCAGAATTGGGCTCTAACTTGTGATCGTCTTGCCTCAGCATTCTCTGAGTAGCTGCGATCACAGGCATTCTCCACCACACCAGGCCTCCACTCCATTTTAAAAACCCTGAGGAGAATTCCTCCTCCAGCCTCAGCACTCCACCCGTGGGCCATGGGATAATTCTAGCTCTGGGGAAATCCTTCCTAGGCACTTGGCTAGTGAACCTGGAGGCCCCCTGCTGACAGTTCTATCTACTGCCTGAAGATAAGTTTTCTTGAACCCTTCTTTCCAAATTCTACAAAGTTATGGCAACAGGAAGACAAAAGGAAGAGTAACTTCCCACATCCAGAAAGCATTGCTTGGTAATTATGGCCATTCTAAGGGCTAGGGCCTTTGAGTAAAAACTGCTGCCAGGTTATCTTTCCTATCATCTGCTCAAATAGCTCAGCAGGGACCTCTCCCACACTGGGGCTCTTGGGGCAGGAGAGAGGTTTGTAGCGGCTGTACCAAGAGTCTGGCCAGTGCTGCTCACCTCCTTCACAGCTGCACGCAGCTGCTGCAGAGCCGTCTCCCTCCGCTGGGCCTCTTCTCTCAGGGCCTGGCTTGTTCCTTCTTCTTGAGCCATTTCCTGCTCTAGGCTCTGAATTTCACGGCAAGGTGTTACAGAGAACACATCAACAATAGTGAGTCTGGTTCAGGCCCATATTACTGCTGGCCTGGACTATACAGTATATGAAGCCCGACCCCCACACTGCTGTTGAGAAATTTTACTACAGTGGTATTGAACCTATGGCATGTGTGGCACGGCCAGCTGTTTATCACTGAAAGCTCTAAAAGATTTGCCATTCCTGCTTTAGGAGATCTCTGATCTACATGTGACTTCTCATTTAAACTCTGATATCCTCTGATCACATGCCAAATTGAGACCAGCTTCTCAGCATCAGAGCCATTCAACTCCTATTTACTTTGCTGTGCCCGCACCGCCTCCACTCCAGACGGGAAGACTGCTCATCTGCAAAGACTTCAGCTCCAAAGTCTTTGCTTGCTTTTTCTTGCCCTTTGTTCAGCCTGCTCTTCTGCTCTGCCTGTGGCTCTAGGAAGCTCCAAGACCCACTTAAACCTTCTTCCCCTCCAAGTCAGACCTGGTGAATCCCGAACCCATTTATCACCCACACTCTACCTCAGCTCAAGAGTGTATCTGCTTGGGCTGGAGGGTTAGCTCAGTGGTTCCGGCGCCTGCCTCA
>PVIC010019789.1:0-30161 GCA_004025085.1 Thryonomys swinderianus | reverse complement strand
AAAAGAGGAGAGCAGCCTAAGGAAAATTGGTCATAAGGATGCAAGAATTTAAAATTGATTGAAAGTGCATCAACATTTTTGAATGTGAGCTGATTTAATAATCTAATAGTAGCACTAAGACAGAGTGAGTCACCACAGCTGAAAGATGAGATTTAGGAATGGATGAATTTGGAAAGTACGAGGCATGTTGTATGACTCTATGCGGTCTTCTCTCCACTGGGACCATCTGGGAAGGGAACCGCTGGCCTCAGGGGAAGGTTTAGATAGAGATGTCCACAGAAATAAACAGGACACAGATGTGTAAATACCGTGGTAGGAGAAACTGAAGGCGTAAATGAGTTCAAAAATGTATGAGAGGTATTGTGGAACAGGAAAAAAATGTTCAAAAGGCAAAGGGTAGAGGTAAGTAAAGAGAGAAAAGAAAAAAATGATGGTAAAAAAATAAAGGAAACAAAACTTAATTATATAGGGGCAGGGGTTGTAGGGAAGGCAAGGGAATAGGAAAAATGAGAATTAACATGTATCGTGTACTGATACAAATTCTCATTGTTGATTATGATCATAATATATGATCATGTGTTTTTAATATATATATATATATAAAACATGTACCCATATATATAAAATATGTACCTATATATGTGTGTATTTATATATATATATATATATATAAAACATGTACCAATAAAATCAATTTAAAAAGATACAGACGTCCACAAAACACCTCCTCTGCTCGTGGGCGGGGCCCTTGGGAGGTGAGTGGGCTGTGGGATTCGGAGCAGAGGCGCCGCGGGGGTGGGGTCCGGTCGGAGGCGTGGTCAATCCGCGGGCCGAGCGCCGCAGCCTTCGGCTCCCCGGCTCTCCCCCCACTTTGCCTCCTGCTGCCTTGACAGGACTGCGCTCTGCGCTCTGCGCTCTGCGCTCCCCATGCAGGCTTCTCTACCATGATGCTTTGCGTGGAATCCTGCTCAACGTGAACGGAAACTTCTAAAACACGAGCAACACAACCTTCCTTCCTTTAAACGGTGGGTGTGACCAAGGCCTCACCGCCTGGAGGTTCCCTCGCCAGAGGGAATCCAGCAGACCCTGATGGACGGCTCATGGGGATTTTCACTGAATCAATAAATTATAGAGTTCAAAAGCAGAACCATGAAACTCCCTAGAGTTTCCAGACAGAGGAGCCGGTGGTCACTGGTGATGTTCAGCCCCCAGATCCTGTGACCGGAGACAGCTCTCTGTGTGGGTCACCGAGCGCGTCTCCACTGGGCCCTAAACCTCTGGACGGGCCACATGCCGAGCGTGGTGGCGGCGCCGTTGTCCTCCGCCTGGCCACTCCTGCATCCGGACACCTCCACGCAGCTGAGCTGCGGGTACCAAGAGTCGGTTGCTCTTGGTCTCGCCCTGTTTATGCCAGCAGTACTTCCACTGTAATTACATTAATTAAATACAAAGCAAACCCATGACGTCGGAATGTGACAAAGAAATGGTTATTTGTGTGACATCGAAGTGACTGCTTTGGAACACTGCCGTAGGGACACAGTAAGAAGACTGCCTGTGGATCCGATGTGTGAGAGAAAAGTCTTAAAAGACGTAAAAGACAAGATGTAAAAATCTAGAAGTTTTCTCAGCTCCAGTTGTAGTCCTTGATGTGGGATCCACGGGAAGGGAACATAACTAGGACCTTTAGATTTAGGTTCTGGTCTCCTGCGAGCTGAAGGCACACAGCAAAATACTATGAGGCTTAGAGAAACTGAGTTTGGGCCTGATCCATGCTACTCTGGGTAGCAAAAGACCCAGGCCCCAGCCTGCCACAGCTTTTATTCAGCACCTCTCTAGTGACAAAAATGTAACAAAGCCTCAGAAGGCAGGTAAACACCGGCAATGGAGCAGTTCCACCTTGAAGCATCACAGCGTGTGGGAGACCAGAGTCCTTGTTCTCCAGGGTGAAGGTGAGCTGAGCGCAGAGTCTAGGCAGCCAGGAAGGGGGTTCCAATTATCCCTCCCAAACAGGATTCTTTTGAAACATAGTTAGGTCCAAAGTCTGTCTGTAGGAAGGACTGGTGAGTTTTGACCTTCCAATTATTTCGCCCAAACAGGACTGTTCCCAACGCCTTGATAATTCATTGTGAAGCAAGTGCTACTGAAATCATAGGTGACATTTTTTATGGGCTGAATTGCGTGCCCTCAAGTTCGCATCTGCTCCCAACCCTGTACCTCGGGATGTCACCTTACCGGAAGACAGGTAAACAGGGAACTCAATTCGAACGAGGTGGTTTCCAATATGACTGAATACTCCTGACGCCCTTATTGGAAAGGTCGGAGAGCCGGTGAAGCACACGGAGGCAAGCCCTTGTGGGAGGCGGTGTGGGCAGCCGCGAGGCTCAGCGGACAGCAGCTCTGTGGCCTCTTGGCCTGGGACAAGCAGCCCCTGAACTGTGCGCTGAGGAGTTCCGGTGGTTGCCCGTTTCCTGGGTCACTTTGTTGTGACAGCCCCGGGTCTCTCACAGAGACGATCCTCGGAGGCGAGCTGCATAGGGTCAGACAGGAGACCGCTCAGAAGGCCCAACTTCAGCTTGGCCTGCCAAGTTCAGTGTTTAAAGTGTTATTTGTTTAATTAGCTGCCCGAATTCCCTGTCGCGTCCGGTCGCTTTCCCCTACAGTCCTCTCCTTATTTTATCAGGATGACGGTGGGAACGCTGCCCGCCGAGGCAGAAGCGGGTTTGGTGACCGGAACAGCCTCTGTGAGGGTGGTGGGCAGGGTGGCCGCAGCCCGCAAGGACCCCAGGCTTCCCGTTCCTCCTGGCAGAAGGGAGCGGGCACAGGCTTGGCCCCTGCTGTCCCTGCACCCACTAGGTGCCCCGAAGCCCTGAACGCTGGAACCTCGGAACCCACCAAAGTTCGAGCGTGACTCCCAGGTCTGTGCCCTTCTGTGCCCGGCTCTCCGCTCGCTCCTGCCTCCCTGCCGTCTTGCTCCTCTTCCGCTTCTGGCGACCGCGATGCTCGTTTCAGCTCCTCGGCCTGAGAACAGCGCGTGTAGGTTCCTGGATGCGCTTACTCGGCATCCAGCGCTTGCATAGTCCTCATTTCTACCTTGATATTCCTGTAAATGACTTTCTTATTCAATTGCCACAGCTAAAACAAAACAACCCCACAATAAACAATAAGGAAACCTTCCCGGACCGTGCATCCTTAGTGTGCCACTGAGGAACCGTGCCATGTAGGTCTAATGCAAGTGGGTTTTGCTTTTCCGGGCGTTCTGGTATGTGGCACTGGCCAAGGAGGGATGCAGAGGCAGAGGGGAGGGGGAGGTCTCAAGGGGATGGCGGGCGTCCGGGTAGGCGAATCGTGACTTCAACAAGGGTGTGTTCTTGAAGTCTTTACAACGGCAGCCTGTATAGCTCCCTAGAGTATGTGATGAGCATCTTTAACACGTTTTTCAAGGCATAGAAGACATCTGGGATGGATTGCAGGACTTGTCAGAGAATTTCTTTTCCCCTTCCTGCAGTTTGGATGGTGGGAAAAACCAGTCCATTCAGAAGCGTGGCATAGTCTGCATTCCGATGGAGCCACGGGGTTGGCAAGTCCGGGCTTGCTGGGCGGGCAGTGTCGCCCACCGCCTTGCCCTCATCAGCTCCAGGGCCACGTTGAGCTTGGCCTCTCTCCTTCCCGAGCTTCTGCCGAGCCTGCCCAAGGCCCTTACCGGCTGAGCTGTCCTCAGGAAACACCTCTGAGGCGCCGCCCTTGATCTGTTTCAGCACGGTCTGTGTTTGGGTGAGTTGCAGATGTGGACGTGGTTTGCAGGAAGGGCTTTCCCAGAGGCCCTGGCGGTGCCAAGGGCTCATCCCCAGGAAAGCGAGTGGCTGTGGTCCTCCGAAGCCGAGGAAGCCTCTCAGCACCGGTTCCTCCACCTTCAAAGACAGCTTTGATTTTGCGGGGTCGGGGCTGGCTGTCGGGGCTTCTTCCTCGGCTTTCAGCACCCCCTTTATGAAAAGGATCTCTCCGTGCCAGATGTGTTATATCTTTTAGGATCAGTTCCCCTGAATACAATCAGGAGAAATGAAGTAAATAAAAGGTTGATATCATTTTTATGACGTTCTGAAGAGGAACAAATTCTTAAGGAAAAAGAGAACGTAGACCTTCAAAAGGGCACAAGCAACCTTGGAGCCCAACAAGAAAGCAAATTGCTTCCGATAAGAGCCGCTCGATAGCCCTGTCCTAGCACGTACCCTTCTCGCAGCAGACCTGCTGGGGCTCACTAATTACTAAAAAGTCAGGGACGCAGAGGAGATTGATCAGTATCTAATTCCTGGGCAGATGGCAAAACAGCCTTATCAATAAGCTTCAGCGAAGCCAGAGAAGCAAATGGAATGCAGATCTGACAAATTCGCCGGGAGATTAGCGCACAGTGGGATCACTAGAGGCGTTTGGCTTCGCCTCTTGCCCAGATAAAACCCTACTGGGAGTTGCCTCGGCCTTACATTTCCAGGGTAGGAGCATGAAAGAGGCCCAGCGCTATTACCAAATCCACAGGCTCTGCTTTCAAAGCAGCGGTTTGAAAAATAAATTTGTGTGTTAAACATTAAGATGAAGTTTAATACCTACTTGTTAGAAAGCTTTGAAGAAGGAAAATAGGGTACTTTGTTCTGGAATCGATCACTTGCTTGAATTTGACATGACTTTTATCACATTTCCTTTGAAAGATGTTTCTGACTTAACACTTGACCTCTTGGAGAAGATAAAAGTCTCCTGTCCCATTGACAAGAATGTGTGTTTGTGTAAATTAAATACTTCTGTAATCACAAAATACGGCTCAGTGGTTTCAGGATTATGTGATTTAAAGGAGATTTCAAAAATTCAAGCTTGGTACTACTAGTCTGTAGACTGTTTACGACTGTGTCACGTTGAGGTGCTATCTATACAAGGTCACGACTTAAAAAGTTATGTTGACATTTCTTTGCCTTAAAATTTTCGGAACAAGTCATAAACTGACTTGGATGTACAGTGATGTTTGGGGAAAGGAAATCAAGGAACACAATCACTATATTCGTGTCACTGTTTTATTTGAATGAGACGTCAGAGATGTTCTATCCCACGAAACTCTGAGGCAGATCGTAACAGTGCGATGCGGCCCTTTCTCCAGAGAGGGACAGAAATGAATCTGTGTGCAGGGCCAGGACTCAGAAAGGGGGGCACTGACCCGGACGCCACTCGGGTGGTGGCAAAGGTGAGCAGCAGTGTGTTAGACCTACACATTGTATTGGTACTGATAGAGCATTTCCCGAGCTTGGCAAATCATCAGGTATATTTATTATACCTTCACTTCTACCCTAAGTCTGTCCTTGTTCAGGTGGGGTCAACCTGGATGATCTGGAAGGCTCACAGCTCCGTCTCCAGAGATTCCGACCCGAAAGTGGGGCAGGCACTGTGTCTCCCTAGTGCTCTTCCCGGCTCCGCCCAAGGCGGGTTCCCCTCCTGCCCCGGAAATCTCACACGAGGAAGCACAACACAGCCTCCAGCACCCGGAGGCGCACAGAACACTGCACTGGTGAAACCAAAGCTCCATGGTTGGCAGAGCAGTGTGGAGTTGTAGGAAATCTAACCATCGAATATCGAGTCAGGAATATTTAAAAGACAAGGGAGATAGGGATGACCTTTCTTCATCTTTTTTGATCAGCAGCATGCATTTAAATAAGAATCGCTTGCAGTATCAATATTAAATGAGCTATGACCTTGACTATCAGGTGCCCTTGATAGGGTGAGGTCTGTCTTACTACCCCAGCTACTAACAGGAGACAGGGAGCAGAGCAGGGCCGCATGAGCGAAGGGCGCAGGGGGCCGAGGTGCTTCCGGCAGAGCTTCCAGGGCAGGACTGCATCGTGTCCTGTGTGAGAGGGCTAAGAACAGTCCTGGCTGGGCGGGTCTCTGCCCCGGACGGGGTACTGCGCAGTGCTTCCTCGCAGGGCCGGAATTCTAAGCCTGTGGGAGTGTCTCTGCAGCACCACTGAGTCAGACTCCTCAGGAGGATCACAGTTTGAATGGAAAGCACTGTCGATGACTATTTCACAAGCTTTGGGATGTTCAGTACATGCATCCATTAGGTTTTCTGGTAGAACTTGGATAAATTGTAACTAGTATGTAAAACCCAAGCTATCAGGCATATCAGGCTGAAGTAGTACTTTAGGTTTTTCAAATGGGGCTACTTTAAGGAGCTATAATAAGAAGTAATAATGGAGATGCTATTCTCATACAACAAAACTGTGGAAATATTAATGTTTGGGGAGCATTGTTTTGCATGGTAAAGACTAATATTTTATTTAGAGAACACAATCTTTGGTACTACTTTGTGGTGGGTTGCCAAATAATTTGTGTGGGATTGATGAGTGTTTTCTGGGGGAAAATCCAGATTTCTCCATTTTTCCTTGAATTTTGCATGGGAGCAGTTTCCTCCGTACTCCTGAAGATTATCTTAGAAGAAGTTTTATGCAATTCTCATAGTTCATCATAGATCTTAGGAAAAGAATTTCAAAGAAAACAAAGCAAGTTTTCTTTGCTTCCCGGTTTTTTTAAAGCAAAGAGCCTCTGCTTTGTAATCAAGACAATATATTCTCTTAAAGTGGTATTTCTTGACATTTATAGAGCTGGTGACAAGGTCATAATTTCCATGGTAATGAGATGCCTTTTAATAATGCATAGCCCCTAATGTAGAAAGCAGCGTGCTTCCCACAAGCTGTGCTCATGGCAAATATTTCCCATTAAGTTCTGGGGGACCCGCATGGGTCACATTTCGTCTTAGCAGTCGCTGAGGCCTTTTGGCTATGGGTGTGCCGTAACCCAAGCTTCTTCACACCGCGTCTGAATAGCCCGAGAAGCCTCGAGCCAGGAATTCCAGATTTTTCTGCGTTTCTTTCAGGGAACGGTCAACGGTGAATAAAAGCTCTCCCTGCGTTCTCATGGTTTCTGATGGTCACAGCTGAGAGCGAGGAGGAGGTGATGGGTTGGAGTTTGATCCTGGAAGCTCTTTGGCTCATTTCCAGGTTCTGAATAATGTCACACACAAAGCCATGACCCTAGCTATGCAAGGAGAATGATTTCATCTAGTTTTGCATATAAATATGTAACCAGCTTTCTAACGAGTTTATACAAACGGGTTAAAAAGCAAGGAATACGTATAACAAACATTATGTGACCCATAAAATGCTGAAGAAGGAAATCAAAGCAAGCACTCATCCTCCCGTGGCCGCGCGTGGACTCTGCAAGCTGTGCTCGTGTTAGCAGGACCCTGAGCACTCCGTCCACTGTATTTATGCCTGGCTGTGTGGCCCGAGCATCGCACAGCATGTTCTCAAATACTGGAATTGTAACACTTTGCAGGTAGAGAGACACAGCTTTCACGTGGACTTTTAAAAGCCATTAAATCTATGCTGCATTTACGCGGAGAAAAGCACTGAAATATTAGGATGTAGCTGACCAACTGTACAAGGCATGAAACCTTTGCTTTGCCCAGTGACTGGGGCAGCACGGGCTTTGGCCCATATCACATTACGAAGAAAAAGCCATTGGTGTCGAATATTGTTACCAGTTTTTTTTTTTTTTTTTTTTTTTGAGACAGGGTCTGGCTTTGTAGTTCAGGCTGGCGCTGAACTCACTATGTAGCCCAGGCAAGCCTGGAACTCAGCAATCCTCCTGCCTCTGCCTGCCAAGTGCTGGAATCACAGGCTTGAGCCACCATGCCCAGCATTGTTGTATGTGGTTATCGGGGATCAAACCAGAGACCTTATGCTTGTTAGGCAGGCACCAGAACCACTGAGCTAAATCTCTGGCCCTTGATACCAATTTTGCCAAGGGACATATTAGCCACTGTTCAGATGAACACCCCCCCCCTTTTGGTTAAGGGGGTGCGGTGTCCTGCACGGTGACCTGAGCACTAGTCGAGGTGCTGGCTGTGTTCACCATGTGCGCCTCTGATTTGATGACCATCTTTCTGATTTTTGTTACTGCTCCACTTCTCTTTCTGAAATACCCAAAAAACTGGAATTGTGCAAGAAATTGGCCAAAACTGCTCCTGTCTCTCCCGGCTCTTCTTGTACCTTTGTGTTAGCTATCTTTTTTGGGGGAGGACAGGGTCTCGCTTTGTAGTTCAAGCTGGCCCTGAGCTCACTATGTAGCCCAGGCAAGCCTCGAACTCAGCAATCCTCCTGTCTCTGCCTCCCGAGTGCTGGGATTATAGGCGTGAGCCACCACGCCCGGCACTGGTATGTGGTTACTGCGATCGAACTCAGGACCTTGCGCTTGTGAGGCAGGCGCCCAAACCACTGAGCTAAATCTCTGGCCCCGTGTTCGCTATCTTAAAAGTACGAGTGCAGAGCAGCCAGTTACTTTAGCCAAACCCCCGAGTCTGTTTTGGGGTCTACTTTCCCAGGGAATTCCCTTTGCTGCACGGCTGCAGAACCAGGCTCAGCCAGGACTAATGCCCAGGTCTCGTCCTTCACCTGGATGCAGGCAGTTTCCTTTCGTCTGTCATTACCTAGAATGCTGCTAGCACAAAGGGGAAATAGATTACTTTTAAATTATCACTCTGCATTTCTTTAGCATTGGACAGTACAGCGGTACCTCAGTTCATGAACTCGATTCCTTCCTTGATTCTGGTCACAAGTCACACCGGACTCGCACCGAATCACATTCAGTCATCGGGTTCAATGTGACCCTCACGGGGACATTGGATTTGGTCCTTGACCCGTCTGGTTTGCGACCAGAATCGTGGAAAGAATCAAGTCTGTGAATCAAGGTCTCTCTGCGTCTGATACCTCTGGGCTTCTTGCGGCTTCCTCTTCGCGCTCCAGTGCTGGGCATTTCTTTACCGCAGGTGAAGGTCTGTCCCACACGCTTTGCCTTCCCTGCCCCTCCTGGCCCCGCCCCCAGACCCCAGCTGCTGGTGCTCAGCTCCAGGGGCGCAGCTGCTGAGGCCTTCGATGTTCCCTCCTTCGCGTGCCAGCGGCTCTTCTCCTCTCTGTTTTGAGGCATCTCAGCACGACGTGTCGTGAGAGCGCTATTGCGGAACATGATTAATCCTGGGGTATTGTTCTCACCATAACTCAGGTTCTGCTAATGAAATCGGTCCCTGAGTTCCAGGAAGTAACCGAGGGTCATGACTACTGCTTCATTCTAGGGATCTATAGAAGGAAAAAAGAAAACCTGTCAGTTATCTTTTTGAATTAAAGGTAATTTGATCCACCCATTGCACCAGATCATGGCATAAAAACAAAGGAAGGAATTTTTGTTTTGCACATTCTGTGATTTATATTCATTTCCACTATTACAGTCGCAGTGTTCTAAGTACAGTGATTAAAAACTTGGCACACAGTACCGAAAGCCCCATACTGGTAACACGCTGATCTTTTCTATCGGCTGCGATGCCTTTGGTCCCAGTGGCACTTCATTTTTGGTTTTTCCACTCATTAGACATCACTGTACAGAGAAGTCTTATGAGAACATTAATATTCCCTGGGAAATTCTTCTTGGGTCCACTCTGAAACTTAAAGGTGATACAGATACTTGTACTTATCGAAGGTTTCGAGCCCTTGTAGAAGGAAAAAAATGTACATATATATATATATTATATAAAACTCAAATATTTTTCTAGGGGTTCAGATAAAAATATCATCTCAGATTTACTAAGCAGAGAGAGTGCTCTGGCTTTCACATGGTTTGCAGTTTGAAGGCTGGATTTTTAAATCCATCCTGGAATCCCCCAGCACCAGGAGCGCCTGGACATTCCTCTGCTGAGGCCAGAGGCCTTTTCCGTGTCCCTCGCCATCTCCAGACCCTGCTCGTAAATCTTCGCAAGTCAGTTCACTTGGCACGGCTGTCTCTTCTAATGCCAACCAGGGAAGGGACGCAGCAAGAAAAATTCCTAGGCCTGGACCAGAGATCAAGCAGGGGTTTTCCGCTATTTATCTTCACATTTCTCGCCTGTGCTGTGCCACGGCACACGCCCGGCTGTTCCCAGCGGAGTATACTGCTCTGATGACACGGGGCTCGGGTGTTCTGCACACGGAGGCTGCTCACGGCAGTGCTCAAGCCGTCACAGCTCCCTCACTGAGAGAGCGGAGCATCGTTCCCCTGGGTTTGGCTCTATGGCTTTTCCTCGCCTCCCCCAGGGATCTGAGTTATGATAGGCAGATCTTGCAGGCAACTCCCGCTGTCAAGTCCCGGCGAGAGTACAAAGTTCCGTCTGCGTCTTTTCCTCCGCGGGATCCTTTCCCGGGGTTCGAACCTGGTCTCCGCGGAGCCATCAGGCATTATCTACTTGAGCATGCGCATTCTCAGAGCCAGACTTCTTCCCCCAAATGCACAGCTCCCTTCAGCAAGGGAGAGGCCTCGCGGGGCTGAGTTGATGAGCTCCTCGGCTCCCTCCTCGCTGAGACACAGGAGCTGAAGCCTGCAGTTTAAAGGAGCGTTTTAATTTGGCTCGCGTTTGCGATTTACACCGCAGTCAACGGGCTCCGAGGCACGGAGGTGGCAGAAAGGCGTGGCGGAGCCGAGAGGCTTGGTTCACGGTGGCCTGGAGCAGGGATCGCGGCCGGAGAAGGGCCCGGTAGGCCCCCTGCGACACACCCGGAAACGAGAGCTCCTGATCCAGAGGCTGCCCCCAAGGCGACCGAGTTTACAATGAAGCTTTTACTTCCCACTAGGTAAAAATAGAGGAGTGACTAACTGTACCGATCAGTGTTCTCTGGGCCACACGCCAGCGACAAAACACCTAACACTTCTGTTGGGCGGGTCAGTAGTTTTCACTAAGACAGGAAAAGCAGCGTCTCGGGCTCGCTCTGCACTGAAGGCCACTCTCGACAGCCCGTGTACCCACCATGATTATTACAGCCAGTTTCACCATAAACATACTAGTTTATTTCGCTAATATTTCACTGGAAGAATTTAGCGTAATAATATTCATTTTATAGGAGAATAAAGCACCAAAAGCCATGTTAACCTACTAGCAATCACAGCGTTACCTGCACAGATGGCGCAGCTCATGTGCAAAGCCGATCTCCGCCCTCCAGTCTGTGGCCGACACGTCTTCGCGCTGAGAAAACTGCGCGAGTTGCAGAGGAAAATGGTGACTTAGATCTATCTCCAAGGGATATGGAAATAATGAAAGCACTGATTTTTATGGCCCAGAAAATTTTATAATGCAAGGACAGTACACAGGATGTTGAGTTCAAAACACAACTTTAAAAAAATATCTCTCATGGGCCGGAGGGTTAGCTCAGTGGTTCCGGCGCCTGCCTCGCAAGCGCAAGGTCCTGAGTTCGATCCCCGGCAACCACATACAATGCTGGGCGTGGAGACACGCCCACCAACAATCAATACCACATACCACAATGCGGGACGTGGTGGCTCACGCCTGTCATCCCAGCACTCGGGAGGCAGAGACAGGAGGATTGCTGAGTTCGAGGCTTGCCTGGGCACCATAGTGAGCTCAGGGCCAGCCTGAACTACAAAGTGAGACCCTGTCTCAAAAAGCAAAAAAAAAAAAAAAAAAAAAAAAAAAAAAAAAAAAAAAAAAAATCTCTCATCCCCATTTTAAAACAAAAATATTTTTTAATCAAATGTGTTGATTATGTCCATTTGTGGCTGTGCACTGGTGGGCAGGGTGGCTTCAGTGCCCTTTCTGTTCCGATTCCAGATAATGTCCTCCTGCTTCCTGGAGTTCTGCTGGGCACCAGGTCCCCGACTGTGGCTAAGGAGCCGCCCTCTGGCCTGAAAGACAGAGTCTGACTTTGTCCCAACCATGACCCCTGGGGGGAGTTCATTTTCCTCTGAGACGACTCGCTTCTTCTCATGGGTTTTGAAGAATCGCTAAAGTAAAGCCACGAGTCCCCCAGAGACGAGCTTCCAAGATCACCGCAGTTAGGCTGAATTTGCTAGATCCGTTTCGAGAATCCCTCCCGTCACGGAGCCGCGCGGGCCTGGAAAGTCCGTCTTGCTCTCGCCCACGGCGTCAGGAAGCTCGGGCGGGCTGGCGGCTCCGGCGCGCGCTTCCCTGGGTGTGCGCTCCGGCCCGGCTGAGCAGCGGGCGCTCCTGGGGAGACGCACACAGGCTCGGCCCGGCGCTAGCTTTCTTATCATGAATTGTATATTGATTTATGTTTTAATGCAACTTTAGCCTGTCTACTAAATGTAAGTTTCTCGGAGACAAGATGTTAATCTTTATTTAATGTGTGTATCAGAAGGTTAAATCTGGCATGAAAGACAATTGAGATTACCTCACTTCTTTGGTTCAGTGCTTTATGGGAGCGAACAGGAGCACAAATCTAATTTTACAAGGAAATTGCTGAAAGAATTGAGGTAATGGAATGGTTATAATAGAACAAGGTATTTAAAATTTGCATGGTCAGGTGGGTAATAAGCACCTAGGAATTATCTCTGGCTACTGAAAAAGGCACATTTCCTGAAAGGATACTACTGTTTTTTTTGATAGCCATGAGTTAGGCTATTACCTTTGCCTTTCTTCGATTTGGCTTTTTACTATTAAGGTGACTTTATTCCAGTATATTGTACCGGTGATGTTCCAAGCAAACTGTATGTGTGCATGCATGATTTGAATACATGTGAACTTGAGAGAGAGAGAGAGAGAGAAACAGAGAGAGAGAGAGAGGGAGAGAGGGAGAGGGAGAGACAGAGAGAGGGAGAGACAGAGACAGAGACAGACGGAGAGAGGGAGAGGGAGAGGGAGAGGGAGAGACAGAGGGAAAGGGAGAGACAGCGAGACAGAGGGAGAGGGGGAGGGGAAGAGGTGTGGATAAAGTGGTGCTAGAAAATTGGGCCTGAGAAAAGGGGACGGGTCCGTCACACTTACTGGATTTTCCAATGCCAGAAATCTGTAGCCGGAGAACGCACGAGTGGATACACAATTTAAGCCCAGCTGTGTGTGTGTGTGTGCGCGCGCGTGTGTATTTGGAGGGAAAGATGTACGAATACCCCATTTTATTTTTATTTTTTTATTTTTTATTTTATTTTATTTTATTTTATTTTTTTGCTTTTGAGACAGGGTCTCACTTTGTAGTTCAGGCTGGCCCTGAGTTCACTATGGTGCCCAGGTAAGCCGCCGCGAACTCAGCAATCCTCCTGTCTCTGCCTCCCGAGTGCTGGGATGACAGGCGTGAGCCACCACGCCCGGCACTGTGGTATGCGGCGTTGATTGTAGGTGGGCGTGTCTCCACGCCCAGCATTATATGTGGTTACTGGGGATCGAACTGAGGTCCTTGCGCTTGCGAGGCAGGCGCCGGAACCACTGAGCTAACCCTCCGGCCCTACCCCATTTTATTATAACATCTACTATTAAGACAAGGCGCTGCCATCCTGGAGTTTCCCTCTGCATTTTAAAATAAACTCTTAACGGGGAGCGGATGCGCAGGAGAGATTCCCGAGTTAGACAGCACGCTGCGGTTCCCTGATGCTGCCTGAGAAGGCGGGGAGGGCGGGGCTGCCGCTCCCGCGTCCGGGGCCCCCTGGCGCCCACAACGGGCTCCGACCGGCCGGGAGCAGGCTGCTGAGGCGGGCGCTGGCCCTTGGCTGCGGGGCCCGCAGGGCGGACAGAGGGCGGCTCCCGCGGGCAGCTGCTCCCACGGCCCGAAATCCGCGCGGACCGTCCCTGTGGCAGCTGCCAGATCCCCAAAGTGGCCTGAGACCCGCGCGCGGCCGCCTGCGACTCCCGCCCTGGGGCCTCGGAGCGCGCGTGGGAGGCTGGATGTCGCGGGCTCTGCGAGGCTTGGGGTCCCGCTGCTCGCGGGCCTCTGTGAAGTGCTTCTCCACGCAGGGCTCGGAGGCTCCTGCTGCTTCGCGCGCGCGTCTCTTTCGTCCCCTCCCTCGCAGCGTGACGGTCGGCGGGCTGGCGCTCGTTAGTGGGCGAAGATCTTTCTCCTGAGGAGCAGGAGGAGGGATGGGGGGCGCAGTGGCTCACGGTTTCCAGCTTGCGAACAGGAGCGAGCGTGCGAGGGGAGCCACTCGCGTCCTCTCCCCGCCGCAGAAGCGGGGCGTCACGGCTGCGCCGCCCTGGCTGGCGGGGGCCCCGCTCCGCTGTCTTCTAGGCGGCCCTGCCGCCGGCCGCGGGTGAGGGTCCCGTCTCGGAGAGGCCGGGTCACGGGCCAGCAGCGCAGCCGCCGCACTTGCCCCACGCACCTGAGGCCCCGAGGAGGACAAGGGCGCGTGACGCCGGCGGGCGCGCCGCCCCCGAGGCCCTGGGCCGCTCGGGCCGCAGGGGCCTGGCACCGAGCTGGGCGGCGGGCGCCGCCTGCGTTGCCCTCTTTTGCTGACGGTTCACTCACGTTCGTGGCAACTTGATCTGGACAGCGGCCGAGAGACGTCTGGGGCAAGGCCAGCCGCGGCCAAGCGCCTGTCCTCGGCGAGCGGGAAAGGTAGGAACAGGGGCGGCGCGGCATGCAGACACCTGGGCGCACGAGTCAGCAGCGGCAGGAGCGGGGGATTTGCAGGCGGCCTTGACACAATATGGCCTTCGAGTTAGTCAAGGGGGCTGCGCGCTCAGGAGCAGCCGCCGGCAGCAGCCCCTGCCCTGCCCGGTGGCAAGAAGCAAAGTTCTAGACACTAACCCGGGCTGGCTGCGAGCGGCCCCTGCAAAAGTCCCCAGGAGCACCTGCTCTCTTAGAAACACCGGAAAGGCGTAAACTGCGGAGAATTTCCGTGGCGCTACATTTGATACCCCAAGCGACTGTGTCCAGTGACACCCACTGAAGTTTTGTCAAGTGTGTATTTACACACACGTTTGCAGGGTGTAGTGTCCACTTTATGTGGTGCTGACCCATGCTCAGAACACCCCGATTCCTTTGCGACCCTTTCCCCTCCCCCTTCATCTCTTGATTTACTCCACTTTTGAGAAAGATCCGTCTCCTACTTCTCTTTATCTATTTTGTTGTTGTTGTTGTTGTTTTTGAGACAGGGTCTCACTTTGTAGTTGAGGCTGGCCCTGAGCTCACTGTGCCGTTCAGGGAAGCCTCGAACTCATCAATCCTCCTGCCTCTGCCTCCCGAGTGCTGGGATCACAGGCCTGAGCCACCAAACCCTGCATTTGTGGTATGTGATACTGATTGCGAGTGGGCGTGAGTCACCACGCCTGGTGTGGTTGTATGTGGTTAGCAGGGATCAAACCAGGGACCTTGTGCTTGCTAGGCAGGTGCCAGAACCACTGAGCTAAGTCTCTGGTCTTTCATTTTATCTATTTTTTATTTTGATATTTATTTATACTCAGGGTTCCTCATATAAAGAAACCATGTGATAGCTAAGCTTGTGCGTCTGTTTTTTTCTTTTTTTTTATTACAGTCTCAAGGTGCCTACAAATGACTCAAGCTTCTTCTTTATGGCAGAGTAATACCTCACTGTGAGCAAACACCACGTTTTCTCTACCCTCCCCTGGCTGATGGACACAGATGCTGCTCCGAAGCCGTAGCTCTTAGGGGTGGTGCTGCTGTAGATGCGGGGAGCAGATCTCTGTCCCCGGATGACTGAGGGTTTGGGAAAGGTCACTGGAGGAGGAACAGCTGGGTCAGGGGAAATTTCTAGTTTTAGGTTTCCTGAGGAATCTCCGTACTAATTTCTACGCTGGTTGTTCAAAACCTAAATGAAAACGTGATAATTTGTCCAAATCCCTGTGCTTCTTCTATTTTTAAAAATTCGTTTAATTTGCTTCAGGAAATTGCTTTGCTCTAGTGTATGTTCTGACTTTCACTTGACAGGAGTTGCTTTTCTTTTTTTTTTTTTTTTTTAGACAGGGTCTCGCTTTGTAGTTCAGGCTGGCTCTGCGCTCACTATGTAGCCCAGGCAAGCTGCCGCGAACTCAGCAATCCTCCTGTCTCTGCCTCCCGAGTGCTGGGATGACAGGCGTGAGCCACCACGCCCGGCACTGTGGTATGCGGTATTGATGGCTGGTGGGTGTGAGTCTCCACGCCCAGCATTGTATGTGGTTACCAGGGATTGAACTCAGGACCTTGCGCTTGCAAGGCAGGTGCCGGAACCACTGAGCTAAATCTCCGGCCCAGAAGTTGCTTTTCTGGAGGCTGCATCTCTGTGCCTGTGTCCGGTCACCTTCCTGGCCAATGCTCGACTCCCGGCGCAAGCTCCAGCTGAGCCATGGAGGAGGCACAGCATGGATGCAGCGCCCACCCGGTGAGCGGGAGGGACGCACCCCAGGACAGCCCGGAGGCCCGGGTGGGAAGGCGCCCCGTGGTTACTGGCGAGCAGATGCGAGGAGACGTTTGTAATTGCAGTGGGTCGTTGCTGTATGGGGAGGAAAGAGGCTCAAAAAGAAAATCCCTCCCGAGACTTTCTCGGCGCTTTCATTAGGAGACTCCGTGAGAGTGCAGACTCACACTCTCGGTCGGGGTTACATTTATAAATCTACTGGGGGGAAACCTTTCTTAAAGAGTTTTCTCAGCCTTTACAGAAAGACAGCAGTGGGGCCCACGCTGGAGTAGCCTTCGCCTGGGTGATACAGCTCCATGGGCCTGTGCGTGTGTCGGGGAGAGACGTCTTTACACACATGGGCACCGACAATCGCACTTCATGAAATCAAGGGTGAAGAGGCTGGGAAGGCAGAGAACAATAAGTTACGTCCTTTATTAAGTTGATCGCACAATTTACCTTCCAGACTTCTTCATGTTTCACAATATTTTATTTAAAAATAATCTCAAATTTAGGGAAAACCTAAAAGTAGGACGAATGGGGCCCTTTCTTCCAGCCCCTGAGGGCCTCCAGGTGCTGACCACAGGCACCTGGGAACGCTGGCGTGCTTGGTAGGAACAGGCTCACCTTGACTGGCTGCGGGACTTACCTGGGATGGGCGGAGCACACTGGAGCGTGTCCCAGCGGGCCAGGGAGGTGTCGCCTCGGTGCTTCCGACCTGGAGTCCCGGCCCCTTCCTCTCTGGCACTGCCCCGCACTCTGCTTTCCAGCCACCAGAACCTGAGCAGCTTTGTGCCACTGTGACCTTTCGCCATGTAGGTTCTGCCTCGGAGCCAGCTTACCATGGACTGAGGCCCTGGAAACAGACTAAACCTGTCTTCCTTTAAACCGTGCGCAGCGCTCACGCTGTTCTGATGACTGGAGAATAGCTAGAGGCGCTCCTTCTTGGCTTGCACTGAGTGAGCCTTGAGTCTCCTGGGCCTGGCTGGGGCCCAGCTCTAGGCCGAGAGACCTCTCCTGTCGTCCTGGTGTCACTTGTCTCCTTGCCACCCTCCACAAGCACCCTCTGCTCCCCACGGCAGTGCAGGGTGGTGTTTCATCCCTGCCCAGCACCCCAGGAGCACCCTGGTTTCCGTTCCCATGTCTTCTGTGCTCACAACATCTCGTCCCTGTTGCATGTCACATCTATCACAATGACGATCACTTCCTCATCTGTGCATGTAATGGAATGATGAGACAATCTTTAAAAACTGTGAATCTCCTAAAAATCTGGAAGCAGGTCACTGTGAAGCAGATTTTGCTAATTATAGGAAAAACATTTGACTTCCTTCCCATGGCCACGTGGCGCTGACGGAGGGAACTGTCTGATTGGTGCAGGCATCGGCCATCTTGCTGAGTCATCTTTTCACTTGTTTTCTGTCTTCCCAAAGGTCCTTCTTCTTCGGGAATCTAGATCGCTGGGAAAGGAGGTGGAAAGTTGGCTGTGGAACACAAATAGCAGCCTCTTCCTTCAAAGAGAGCCCTACGGTGCCAGGGCAGCCTGGCCGAGGTCTGTGGATGGAGGGGAGACTGGGCCTCAGAAAGGGGGCCGCTCTGAGCTGACATCTTCTAGCACATCCTCAGTTACTATTTGCCCAAAGCTGGAGCCAGACGGAGCTGGATATAAAAGCTTTGAGTCGCAGTGACGGGGCACGAAGTGGGAGAGATGTTATGACCTGGGCAGCAAAACTGGGGCTCGGTGTCCGGGAAGGGCGACGTCGGTGGGCTTTGTAGCCGAAAGCACACGTGGAAGGTGACACGGTTAAGGGGAAAACGTAAGCACTGCAATGTGCTTACACCCCTGGTGAAGGCAGGCCAGACAGGTGTGATTATCAGTCTGAGCATCTGCCGCCCCACGCGAGGCTAAAAATAGCTTCAAGCCAGTGCTGGCTTTGTGTATCTCAGATGGCTTCTAGCTCCTGACAAACCTGAGATTGGGTTTTTGTTCAGTGAAGGAACGAAATGGCACTTAGGAAATAAACAATATTCTTCCAGACGTCAACTTCTCCATGGCACTTTACAACTAATAGTGCACATATTTCCAGGGTAATCTTCAACTCCTACATATTTTGTTTTCTACTTTTCTTCTGTCAGCTTGACCTAGCTCTCTGTCGGCATGCCAGTCCCCTGGTGAGATTATGTGGTTCTTTTAATTTGCACGCTTCATGTTTCTGAGAAAAGTCCTTTGTCTAAAGTAAAAACTGGAAGCTCCAGACTGGGCCGCTCTTCCCCGTGACGGGAGCTGTATCTTAGGTCCTGAGAAAGGAAATGCAAGTGCTGAAGTTCCAGGGCCCACGGGACAGTGTGTGGCCCTGTCTCCTGCTGGATGAGCCTTCATGTAGAGAGACGGGGACTGCTGCGTGAAAAGCACTGGCCTCTCGCGGAGCTCCCCACAGGAACCTTAGGCCCCTACGACGGTGACCAATACCTAGATAATCAATTCAGAAAAAGATTGATTTTGGCCCCGGGTTTAGAGGTCTCAGTCCTCTTGCCTTTGGGCCTGGAGCAAGATTGCACAAATGGCAGCAGTCCACCGAGAAGCAAAGCCACCCACCTCACGGCCACCAACGAACACGGGAGAGGATCAGATTGGATCCCACCGCCCCCTCCCTAGGCATCATCTCTTCTAGTCTCCGCGACTTCCCAGGGGTGCCATGGCTGAGACCAAGCCTTTCACACAGGACCTCTGAGGTCACTGCAGATCAAACTAGAGCAGCTTCCCTTTAGCTTGGAGAAAAATGCTCACTCCATAATTAGAGGAAAAAAGCCTGGCTTACATGGATTCTCAGTTGTAGGCGGTTACTCTGCTATTCAGGCATAACGGGAGCTGTTGGCTGTGGGCACAGAGACCACCCGATCATGAGGATGGTACTGAGCCCCAGGTGGGGAAGAGCTGGAGTGCGAATGGGCTGGGAGGCTCTGACGTGGCTCTCACGGAGCCCACAGTGCGCCGCGGGCAGCGCCAAGCCTGTCTGCTCACACCGAGCGCTCCAGGACTGCGTTTGGCCCACTGACGTGGATGTTTGCATAAGATGCTCGTAATAACTGACCTCAGCCTTTTTCTGGGACCGCAGTGGACATGTTCAATAGGAGAGTCTGGTTAATAAATACACTTTGTAAATGTTAAATTGAATTCACTAAAAGTTTCTTCAACTTTTATGCAGCTTTACACAATAAGTTCCATCTGGGAAAAGCCACATTCCCTGCAGGCAGAAGTGGAATTCATCTATTTTATTGTTAGTAAAGTTTGTGAATTCATCAGTCATTTTGGTTTGTTTTTTTTTTTTGAGCAACAGTACATTCTCAAAGTAACTGGGGGAGAGTGGGCTGCTTATTAGGGATCAGTAGCACTTTCTGCATTACCATTTGAGTTTTAATCCTGTGGACTGATTTTTTTTGGCCGGAGAGGATCTACTGGAAAGTATACCAGAGGGCCAGGGATTTAGCTTAAGTGGTGCCACACCTACTTGGAAAGTATACAGTCTCAAAGAGTATTAATTATCTAAAGTTGTTGTTCCATCCCTTACAATACCATTTCATTATCCACATGTCTTTAGAAAGTGGTAGCCTTTGGGATGGGTCACATTTCTTTTCAGCAGGAAAAGAGGCAAATCAGATGTCAGTAGGATTGTGAAGAATTTTCCAGGAAGCATGGGCTCTTCCCATAAGAAATCCCAAGTGTGATACAAATAATTGAATAAATAGTAGAATCCTCAAGCACTCATGGTAAGTGAGTTCCAAACATTAGGGCTTATTTCTGGGTTCTTACTGGCATGATGTAGATTTTTGTTTTTTTTGAGTCTAAGCAATTCCAAGTAATTCTTTTAGACTTAATGAATTTTCCCAGTGACAGAAAATTATTCATTCATATCCATATCCAAACTCACAAATCTAATCCAGAAGCTAACAAGCTGGGGGAAAGTATTCTGTGGCCTTAGCCAAGGCTCTAGGCTTGGAGAAGCCTCAACTCTCTCAAACACTGTTTCGTGTTTTCTGAGGCAAGACTTCTGCTCCTCTCCATTTCCCTTGCTGCCTGTGAGTGCTCTTTGCACTTTCCAACAGTGTGAGGCAGTTCTTCTGCCTTCCTATGCCTGTGTCAACTTCTGGCGTAGGTAGCACCTAGCAGACCAGTAAACTCGTGAGTGCACCTGGGTGGATAATGGAGGTATGAACTGACCGCTACAGGTGGTTCCCACCCCTTCCTCTCTGGTGCTGTGCTGCTGCTCTCTTCCTGGACACCAGGAATGGAACAGTTCTGCGGACCATGCCCTGCTGTGATGCTTCTGCCTTGAGCTATTATATTATGGAGTGAATCTCCTTAAAATGTAAGTCAAATTAAGCCTCTTTCTTTAAAAAATCATTTACAGTGGCCCACTGGCCTATGAACTCTATTGGTTCCCAAGGGCTGGTTGTAACTCAAGTTGGTTGTATGTCAGTACAGCTGAGGTCTAGAGGTTTACATGCAGTCAGCCATAGATAACAAGAGGCAGATGAATCTTCTATTAAGCTAATTAACCCAAGTTATTTGTATGTCAGACCATGAGGGTCCAACGTATTAGCATATGTTTGTAATACATAATGAATGGATTTATTATGGAAAGTTATATATATATAAAACTTTATATATATAAATAAAGTTATATATGTAAAGTTAAATATACATAAAGCTATATATTAAAATATAAATACTTTATTTCTTTCTGTTTATATTCTGTTCAAACTACAAACTTCTTTTTTTTTTTTTGATTTTTGGAGACAGGGTCTCGCTTTATAGTTCAGGCTGGCCCTGAGCTCACTATGGTGCCCAGGCAAGCCGCCGTGAACTCAGCAATCCTCCTGTCTCTGCCTCCCGAGTGCTGGGATTACAGGCGTGAGCCACCACGCCCAGCATTATATGTGGTTACCGGGGATCGAACTCAGGTCCTTGCGCTTGCAAGGCAGGTGCCGGAACCACTGAGCTAACCCTCCGGCCCTCAAACTACAAACTTCTTAACTGGTGTCACCCATACCCTGTGTGGAGCTTCTGCTGTCCACAGTGGAATCCCAAAATCACACCCTTATTCTAAATTCAGACAACTTCTTGCAGCCATCCTTGAAACTTCTTTGAGGCTTCTCCAAAACTAGAGCCTTGGCTAAGACTGCAAAAGACTCTCCCTCAGTTTGCTAGCTTCTGGATTAGATTTGTGAGTTTGGATATGGATATGAAGGAATATTTATATATTGTAGTATAATATATATTTATATGATATATATTATATATTATACTATATATAATACATTATATTTATAGATATATAATATATAAATTTATATTTATTTAATAAATATATTTTATATATTTTAATTTATATATAATATATAAAAATAAACATTTATTTAATAAATATATATTCATATATATTTATATTTAATATATTAAAATATAAGTATAGTCATACATATAAAATCTCCTTGTATCTAGATGTTTTCCCATGCACTCATAAATGAGCACTTTCAAAAGTGACTGGATTAAACTGTTTTATCTGGAGTAAGGGTGTTTTTTGGGATTCCATTGTGGACAGTGGAACCTCCACACAGGGTATGGTAACACCAGTCAATAAGCTTGTAGTTAGAATAGAAGATAAACAGAAAGAAACAAGGCAGCCTTGCTGCTGCATCTGCTGCTGCCTCCTGCCTCGGCTGCCATGGACTGTTTCTGCTCTGCCATTTCTCTGAGCTATGCTGCCCTGCCTTGGAGCCAGCTAACTATGGATTGAAGAAACCTTTACAAACTACGAGCTAAAATAAACTCTTCCTCTTTTAACCTGTGGGGTATTGGGTATTTTATCACAGTAATGAGACCTTTTCCTTTGTGAAAATTCTACCTCTCCTCCTTTAAACTGTGGGCATCAAGTGTTATATCTCTGTGATGGAAAACTGATTAATACAGAAAGCTGATACCAAAGAAGTAGAGTTGTTGCTGTAACTATACTCAGTCAAGTTTTTAGAAGTCTTTGGAATTAGTTAGCTGAAGAAGTTAGGAAACATTTTGAGGCTAGAGAATTCTGTAAGCAGAGCCTGTGAATGATTCTGGTCAGAGTTCAGGTGATCAGAATGCTCAGATGAATATGCACAATAAAAGGCAGGCTCAGGAAATTTCAGGTAGAAACACTGGCAGTTGGATTAGAGGACCAGTGTGCCATCATCTAGCAAAGTTTTGTTTGCTACACCTTGCCCATGTCCTGAGATTTTCTAGGTGACTAAGATTAAGGGCAGTAGACTAGTTAATTGGCTGAAAGAAATCTTAAGACAGCCCAACATCGAAGGTTGTGGCATGGGTACTATTGATTGCTCTTACCAGATGTATAGTACAAACTGAGAGCAAAAGACAGAGTAGAAAAATTTGAAGAATTTAAATTTTCAGGCAGAAGTAATGATGTATACAACTGTGCCCATGAAAGGTGTGGCTGTGAAAAGATTAACATTATTAGAAAAGAAACCAAGCATTTTGAACAAACACAAGAAAAAAATTGCCTTGAGTGCATATTTTGTGCATCAGCAAAGTCTTATCCTTTTCAGACTCAAGGATGAGAAAGTATCAGCTATTCATCGGAGAAGAACCTTTGTGGAACACCTGTTTGAGAAGGCCCTCTTAGCAAAATAATTCCATGGGAGAGGTTTCATTGTGTTCATCCATCCAGGCACTCAGAGGCCTCTGCAGTCATTGTTCAAGGGAGCTTGGCTACTGATGCTACTGACAGCAGACTGTGGCTTTCTCTATGTGATACTGGTTTTACAGGGATGCAAAATGCAAGACTTGGGTCAGAGAGGCTCCCACCTAGATCTCAAAAGAAGGCCTTTTCTGAACAAAAGTAGTAATGTGTACACAGAGAGAGGGAAAGAATGGTAGCCACTGTCTCAGTGCAGTGTCTGCCCCACGGTTTCTGCCTGAGGCTTCCTGAGTGCACCTCCATTACTGACAAACTACATACTCGTAATTCATCAGTGTACACATCTTGGCTTTTGAAACAAGGAAGGCTAAAGGAAGCCTAGAGAACAGATGCACAGAATGAGAAAAATAAAAAATAAAGAAAGAAACCCCGTATGACGGTTGCAAGAAACAGTTAGGAGAATACTTCAATGCATTCCTCCAGTGTATATTCAAGAAAGCCCTTTTGGAAGTCTTGCTCAAGAGAATAAATTTCTTAATAGACGGAGGAGCTGGGACTTCTCAAGGTGATCAATGCAAGTCTTAGAGTCTATCAATTGTTTACTGATTTCTGCATAGGACAAATGGCAGAGTGCCCTCTGTGCTTGGACACTTTGCTCAGTAAAAAAAAATTCAGGAAGGATCAGGCCTATTTTCCCCATAATTGCCTTAGGATCCTAAAAGGGTACTTTTGCTGTTACAGACACAAAGACAGCAATGAGAACATGAAATTCCCTCTCCATTTCCTGCAAACCCCACAGCACAGGAAGGAGAGACAGGGCATTGCCCTGGCAGTACCCTCCCCCCTCCTGTCCTGCAGGCTCACTTGTCACCAGCTACTTACAGCTGGAAGGCAGGGACCTCTCAGCAGGTAAATCCTTCTGGCTTTCTGTGAGGGTGAGGCTCTTGGTTTATTTTGTTTTTATTTGGAAAATCAGCTCCCGTCTGGTGGCCATATGTATTCGCACAGGCTTTTCAAAAAAAAAAAAAAAATCTTAATGACAAAGCAGGGCTCATAATGGCGTTTTAGTGCTCCCTGAAAGGACTAATTTGAATTTACTGTTTTATTCAGCATGTGGAGAAGACGGGACCCTTAGTCAGGCTACTGCATGGTGATGTTTCTGGGCCAGCCCTCTGCCCAGGGAGGTCTTCCTGCTCCCCTGTTTTCAGCACCCTTTCTAGACCAGAGGCCCTCTTTGGGGACAGGGTCTGGCTACCCCCAGCCTACCCATCAATCACTTTTGCTCCTTATGCAAACACAGACAGTTGTGTCATTATTCTAAAAATAGGTGCTTTCAAGGAGGCTGGCAACCAGTTTGTCTTGTTCTCTTCTGCAGCTGTTTTTACTCGCAGCAGCAATAGCAGGACATGCTCACACGTCTTCAGGGGGGTGACAGGGTGAGCAGCTCACCTTTTGGCCTTGTATTTTACTCACTGAGGAGTATGATTAAAATTTTTTATTGCCAAGTAAAAGAGTTTGCCTGTCACATTATAGCTTAACTGGGAACACGAAATAATAAATAATTTAAAATAAGAAATATTGCCACTTATATGGAGAGGTGATCAAAATGTGGCCCCTGTGTTGTTCCTCTGGGTCAGTAGAGCACGGCGCTTTGAGTCGTACCCGGGCTACAATGCCTTCGGAACCTGGCTGAACCCTCTGTCTCCAGTTTTGGCACAGCAGTGCCGTGCGTTGCCTGGCTTGTCTGTGGGTACAGCGGACGTCTCCTGGCATCACGTTTGTTCCACAGAAGTTGGTATCTCTGCACTTGCATTGACTTGTCTGTAAACTGGTGATAACAGGATCTGCACATCAGGACTGTGAACAAGACTTATCCAGAAAAGCACGGACAGCAAATACTTCTCAGAGGGCCTGGCACAAAGGGGAGGCTGAGGCAGCATCAGGAACAAGGACAGGCAGCACTTAAATGGCAGCAGAACCACACCCTTCCATGGAACATCAGGTTTCGGCCACTTACAGGGCTCATCTGCAGGGGGAGGTTGATCTGGAGCGGGATGTGGCGCCCGTGCTCTCTCTCTTCTGCATTGTGATGGGCATATAGGTCTGGGTGGTGGTGCCCGGGTGTGGCTGCACATGGTGATGCTGTGAAGGGCTTTTACAGGTGGGTTAACAATTGCTGTCAGTTGACATTAGGAAAGGAAATGACTCCGCCCTTCAAAGCTTAAAGCAAACACTGAGGTTTCTGAAGAAAGAGGAATTCTGCCTCAGAACTGCAACATGGAAACACTGCCTGAGCCTCCTGCTTGCTGCTTCCTTTAGGATTTAGATTGCTTTGTCAGTTTTCCTGATGCTGGAGGAAACTCCTGACATGCATGAGTTGAGGGAACAGTGTGGCTCACGGCTTCAGAGGCTTCAGTCTATGGTCACCTGGCTCTAAGCAGAAGGTCCCGAAGTGGTGTGGTAACTTCATGGTGTCCAGGAAGCAGACCAAGGCAGGAGCGCCTGGGACAGATGCATCCTCTGAAGGCCCATGATCCTCCACCTCTCACTGGGCTCCACCTCTTCACTAGGTATGCAGCTCTCAACACAGTGGGTTAATTGACTGACGGGCTAAGAAACCCATGATTCCATTTCCTGTCCAAGAATCTCTCTACCCAGTGAATGGACAAGTAAGCTAGCCTGACACAATGAGCTTTTTCTCAAATCCAGGCCACCACCAAACGGTTTCCTATCTGTTCTGTTCTTGGAGGACACTGATGCTAACACCACTCCTTCTTACTTGAATTTATTTTAAACCGTATTAGTGAATTATTTTGGGTTTGGGGGTAAAGATAAATGTGATGGTGCGTGGTTTTTGAGGCTCCTTCATTCAATCCTAAACTGTGTGATTATAGGAAATGACAGTGGTGGAGAAGCTTTGGAAGTCACGGCATGGGGTGTGTCACCATGTGGGTTCTGGCCAGGCATATGCTAACTTGACTACAAAAATTGCCTTTGGCTTCGAAGTGGTGGCTGCAGTCAAAATTTAAAACGCCTTTTAGTGATGATCAGGGACCTACCACATGTCATCCAGAAATCTTTAGAACATTATAGTGGAATGTGGGGTATTGTCATATAACCTTTTGAAGGTGGGATTGTCCTGGGGTGTCCCAGGTAGCTATTTGTATATGAGTCGTGGGGAGGGGTCTAGTGCCTTCAGCAGCTGGGCAACTCTGGCAAGACCCCCATATTTGAGTCTTATTCCTCATGGGGAAAGTCAGCAGACTTTTAACCCATTCTTGTGCTCCGCAAAGTGAGTTTGTGAACAATGCAGTGTCCGTCGGTCGATGCGGTCACCCTGGAGCCCAAGCAGCTTGGCTCTCCGGGAGCCTGACTCCTGTGAGCTGAGCTGAAGCGCACGGGGCGGGAGGCTCCCTTCCCCTTGCCCTGTCCCTGCCAGGCTGTGGAGTAGCTGAGTGGCTTTGCCGGGCACCTCTGTGGGGCGTGCTGGGGCGGGACACTAGAACGGGTCTCCTGTCTCTGCCGGAAGCTGGACGGGGCACAGAGACTCAGCGGAGAGCGTCTCACCTGCCGGCGGTGGGCTGGTGCATGTTCCGTGACCTCAGCTTGGTCAGACGGCTGTGCCCACCGGCCACCTCCATGCTGGGCTCCACGCAGGGCGTGCTCCTCCCTGCTGGCGCTGCTCTCTTCTGCCACTTGCAAGTGCCACCTTTCTAACTCTGCAAACTGCCCAGGGACTTACTCTTTTCTCCTGGCTCTTACTTGTGCTGGCGAGGAGGGTGAGACTGTTAGGAAGTTTTCCCAGGATCAGCACACGAGCCTGGAGCTGGGGGTTCAGCTCAGCGGTGGAGCATTTGTTGCACATGCAGGAGGCCCTGGTTAGAGCCTTCCACTTGGCAATGGCAGAGAGCTATGGGTCTGACCATGGCCTGTCTGACTCCAAAGCCACAGGTGATCCACTGTACACCTGTGTCAGGAGTGGCTGAAGCAGTGAACCAGAGAAAGAATGCATATATTGATCGGCTTGGTTGATAATTCACAGCCACAGTGTATCCCACTCTGCAAAGCACATTTCACGGTTTTTTTCCAAGCTGTCCTCACGAGACAGGGTGGTGCCTGAGTCGGTACAGAGCCCCGGGCTGCAGGACCTTTGTGCTGTGGAAGCGCACAGAACCTGCGCTGTCTTCTTGGCTTTGGGAAATCAGCCAAGCAGGCCTGGAGGAGCCGGGACGGCGTCGGAGACTCCCAGGGCCACCCACAGAAAACGTTCACTCCTCTAAATTCTTTGTCCTGGGAACTGACAGTGAAAATCTTCCCCTTCAGCGTCTGGCTGACACGCCGTGTAGATGAGATAAGTCACACAGACTTGCATCATCGAGCTGGTCTCATGGTTAGTCACGCGTGCTTGTCTTTGTGAAGTTATTTGAAGAGAGAATTCATGACCACAGGGCCTGACGCAGGAGGTGGGGTGAGCACCATGGCCCAGATGCTGCAGAGAGGGGCCTTTGGAATTGCATGCGGACACGCGGGCACTCAGGCACACTCCTTTCCCCCGCCCCAAGACCTCCTGTTCCACCAGGAAAACCTCCCTGAGAAACGGAGGGGACTTTATCTCTTGAGAATTATTACTGAACTACTCATCTGCCCATGGCCACACAGGTTTGTGGAGAGTGATGGGGGTGTTGTCCTGGTTCTGTGTGTCCTACTGCGGCAGAACACCCTAGTCAGAAGCACTTCCAATGAGGCAGAGGCTCCCAGTACTGGAGGGGTAGGATCCAGGCTCCAGCAGCCAACAGGGGTTCTAGTCTGCGGTTCCTTGACAGAAGAAGGGGGAGGAAGGGGTCCACGCCCATACTTTTACAATAGCACCCATCCCGCCAGTGAGTGTGGGTCCCCGCACTGTCACCATTTACAGATTCCCTCCTGTCCTGTACTCATAGTGACCATGTTGGTGTCCCATCCCTGTGATGTGTAGCTTGAAAGGTTTCTATCCATGGTCGGTTGGCTCCATTGGTTGATGAGGCAGCACGTCATGGTGAGGACACGGGCAGAGCAGAGTCACCGTCCCATGCAGTTCTTGTGAGCCATCTTAGCCACTTTTCTGTGGCCAGGACACAAACCCAACAGTCAGACTTAAAGGAGGAGAGGTTCATTTTGGTTTGTGCTTTTAGTTCATGGCTGGCTCCAAGGCTGGAAGACATGCTGGGAGGGCCTGGTGGAGAAGGGATGCTTACGTAGCCGAGGCCAGGAAGGGAGCTGACCCTTCCAGATCACAGCCCCAGCAGGCACTGCTTCCTCCCAGACCCCACCTCCTAAGGCACGTTTTGTTATGAATGCATCAGTGGACTAATCTACCAGGCTGTAGAGGGCTCCATGACCCAGTCACCTCCCCGAAGCCCCCACCATGATTCCGTAAGGCTTTGAAGGGATGTCCAGACATGAATCACAACAGGTAGCATAGAGTCCTCCAGGAAACTATGTGACTTAGTCATGCAGTAAGGAGACAGGCTTCAGACAGCAGGATGGTTGCCCGGTGGGGGAGCTGGGGTGGAGAGGACTGGAGGATCTCCTAACAGGGAATGTGGGGCCTTCAACACTCTGGATACCTTCAGGGTGCGACAAAACTGGGCAAAAACATTAACACTAGTGAGAAACACAGTGACTTAGTTTTGAAGAGTTTCCATCAAAATAAGTCAGGTTTTGAAGAGCTCACAGAGGCCTATTTTGAGTCAATATGGATAGGACGGAGTGTGACTGCATAGTCTTGCTCTTTCCCCATAGACCTGGTTTCTCTGTGATGTGAGGCAGGAGGGAAGGCCCAGAGAGAGGGCGCACGCACACACACACACACACACACACACACGCATACACATAGGCACACACACATATACACACCAGTGTACGAGGCCCTGCCCAGAGGCTGCCCCTTCTCTCTGGAGCACAAGACAGACTTTCTTCCTTAGGGCTGTGCACAGCAGCTGTCACCCCCACACCCTGTGCGAGGCTCCTACCCGGCAAGGTCAGGGCTGGCTGAGGCCCTGCAGCTGAGGTGAGGGTCGGTGGGGCCTGTGAACAGCCGCCGGTCTGGTTGTTCTCCTCCTCTCACGAGAGACTGTGGGTGCTGTGGCCAGAACCGCGCGACTCTGCTCCTTCTGCCGGGCGTGTGGGGTTCCAGGTTGTCCAGAAACACAGGGCCGCACAAATGCCATTTTCACCCCTCGTTGTCGCCGCCTGTGAAGCAGCTCCGGAAGTGCTGTTTCCGGAAGTGCACTTTCCATGCGTGGCTGTGGCTGCCTCCGCGTCCTGGATCCATTCAAAGCATTGACCTCTCCTGGTTATTTTGAGGTTGAGCAAGAGCAGAGGTCACTTCGTGACAGATGCAGAGAAGAAGGCGCCTGAGGACACAGCACCTCGTCCTCACCATCCGCCATTCTGTGGCATCATGCTCAGAGCAGCATTCACTGTAGTTTGTATCGTGGTTCTTAAAGACACTGAAGAGGGCTTTCCATAGGGCTTCAGAAAGTGATGCATGTAACAGAGTTGAAAAAAAACATTTACAGAATATTTTGACCACCTCTTGTGTGTGCCAATCATATTGTTCCTGCCCCATTTGTGATTCTTGTCTTAAATGAAGGCTGTCCTAGATAACTCAGGTCTGAAGGGGAAAAGCATTCTCTTTCTTGAAGGAGAAAAGATTGTTTTTCTTCCCTTGAGTTATAGAGATGGAGATGTGTCTCTACCCGGCTGGTCTCATGTCTACCAAGATGTCATTACTTACAGAAGAGCCTCGGATTCTCAGGAATCGTAACGTGGTAATTTGTCTTTCAAATACTGTTTTACTTATAGCAGCAATAACAGGAAATGTGTACTATTTTTCAGTGTTATAATGTGATTCATTCTTTGATATAAACAGCTTTATCTCATCTCATTGTTTATATCGCATTCCTGTTCCTCTGGAAAGAACAATATTTTTCCCCTTGAAAAGTAATATATTCTTGTCTAAGGATGACTTAAATAAGTAACAGATGGTCCTTTTTTGGTATATTCCCTGCCCCCATTCCTTCTAGCATTTGATCAGATATTAAATTCAGTAGTTTTGGAGCATTCCAAGTTCCTGAACATAGAGGTTTGTTAGCAACTTGGCTTCCTTTATTTATGCGATGATGGTGTTGCTTGGATAGGTTTAGACCATGGGCAATTTGGTAGATTTATTTGCACTTGTCAAGTGGAATGTGCTTGAGCAAATCTCTTTCCTGGTTCACGGTTACCCAGAATAGTCAC
>PVIC010019788.1:0-30184 GCA_004025085.1 Thryonomys swinderianus | reverse complement strand
GGCTGGCCCTGAGCTCACTATGGTGCCCAGGCAAGCCGCCGCGAACTCAGCAATCCTCCTGTCTCTGCCTCCCGAGTGCTGGGATTACAGGCGTGAGCCACCACGCCCAGCATTATATGTGGTAACCGGGGATTGAACTCAGGTCCTTACGCTTGCGAGGCAGGCGCCGGAACCACTGAGCTAACCCTCCGGCCCTACAATATATACTTTTAAGACAAGTATAATACAATGAGAATTAGGCTATGACTCGGATGTAATACATATGCATATTTTCATTATATATGTATCTTAAGTGCACAAATATTAGATTATAGGTTTTGCTTTGTCATGTATAAAAATGATTTTAATGTTTGTTTATAGAGCTCTGTAGCTCCAGTACAGTTAAACAGGTGAAAGTAATTTATAAATGGTAAATTGCTTAACAAATGCTATTTATATTTAGCACACAGATGCTACTCACATCCTACAGGTCACAAGGCAGCACCTCAAAATACAAAAAAATATTGGGCCGGAGGGTTAGCTCAGTGGTTCCGGCGCCTGCCTCGCAAGCGCAAGGTCCTGAGTTTGATCCCCGGTAATCACATATAATGCTGGACGTGGAGACTCACGCCCACCAGCAATCAACCAGCAATCAGTACCACATACCACAGTGCCGGGCGTGGTGGCTCGTGCCTGTCATCCCTGCACTCGGGAGGCAGAGACAGGAGGATTGCTGAGTTCAAGGCTTGCCTGGGCTACATAGTGAGCTCAGAGCTAGCCTGAACTACAAAGTGAGACCCTGTCTCAAAAAAAAGAAAAAATCTTACACAAATATCAGTAGTGCCACGGCAGAGAAGTGTGCCCTGCAGTAGTAATAGCCACTCTGTTCTACCTCTTGCCAAAGATCCCTCATTAAGGAGAGGTTAATGTATTAAGAAAGGAGGTTGGAGAACGACCCCCCCAAAAGACCACTGTAGCCTCTGAGTCACAGGATAAATATCCAAACATATTTCTTCTCTCTTTTTAGACTAGATCTGAAATTTCCCATAGTCAAAACCAGCCAGAAAGCAAGTGGCTTTCTGAATGGCGTCCATATTGGTTGACTTTATAGGCATAGAACACGATCGCAGTGAATAAGGGTGAGGTGGACAATGTAGTCCGTGCTGGGGATGAACACGGGACGATGCCTGACCCCAACTATCATGGTCTCCCATTAATATTCAGCTCTCGTAGCCATGAAGAAATGACGAATGTGGATGCACACAGAAAGAAAACTGAACCATGCAAACAAATTTGGAGAGAGAGAGAGAGAGAGAGAGAGAGAGAGAGAGAGAGAGAAGGGTAGAGGGAAGGAGGGAGGGGAGGGAAGGAGGCAGAGAGAGAGAGAGAATGGTAGAGGGAAGGAGGGAGGGGAGAGAGGGAGGCAGAGAGAGAGAGAGAGAGAGAGAGAGAGAGAGAGAGAGAGAGAGAAATGCAACTGTACCTAGGGATATTTTTCATTTGCTCCATGTATGGAAACATAGCAAGAATCTTCTTTTTTTAAATTTTTGTTTTCACCTTTTCCTACTATTTATGTTGATTCATTAACTTTCCAAGTTTTAGACAGCATGTTGTGTGCTAGAAAGAGAGGACACAAGAAGTGGATGCTAATTACTACCCATTTTTGAAGAGGCTTTGTAAAGCAGAAGACACAGTCACAATACTACAGCACTTAAGAGCATTTATGCATAAAATACTATGGTAAAAAGGCACATCCTATTTTTTTTCCTAGAGTATAAAAAGGTCTTGTATGTCTGACTGATAGAGCCTTTTAGGACGGACAGGTACTTTCTGCTATAAAATGAAATAGGAATAATACATAGAGGGTTGTAAATGTTAGAACAGAAACTGTGGATGATAAGCCTATAAAATTAAGCGGAGTCCTAGTTTCTAAGAACATTATATGAATGTTAAAGTTTTTTTTTATTAATTTGTCTGTTTGTTTGTTTAGGTTTTGTGATTTTGTTTCTTAGTTTTTTCAGACAGGGTCTTGCTTTGTAGTTCAGGCTGTCTTCTGAAATGCCTAGACTATTGTCAAACTCTCGGCAATCCTGCTTCTGCCTCCCTAGTGCTGGGATTACTGGCATGAGATACCACACCCAGCACTGTGGTATGTGGTACTAGGGATCAAACTTGCACTTGCCAGAAAGACTCTGGAACCAGTGAGCTAAATCTTTGCCCTGAATGTTTAAGTTTTAGACAACCATCAGACAAACAATACTGTGAATGTGTGAGTGCACATAAATAAAAACAATATTTCCAACTCACTCAGAATTTTGTCTTTAAATTAAAATCTTTCAAAGTAATATAATACAGTTGATTCTGCACAGATTCAATTATTTCTGAGTGCGCCTAATTTATTGAAGATTTTTCTGATGCATTTTGATGTTCAAGAGTGGTAGCAATTAATACACATTCTTTGCTGATTCTGATTAGTGTAGTGGAAGAGCAAAAATATCAGAAATATTTTAAGAATAAGAGGCTTTTTTCTATTTCTTGACTATAAACATTGTTTTAATCCTCACATACAAAGTGGAAAATATTTCCTATATCTTTATCTTTTAGAAAATTGTGAAACAGAGTTGTGAGATGGATATTTGAATAATTCGTGGACTGTGTAATTAGGACTCAAGTTTTGTATGATTTGGCTGTTCCTAAAATTGACATTCCTTAGGGGCCAGAGATTTAGTTTAGTGGTTCCGACGCCTGCCTCACATGTAAAGTCCTGAGTTTGATCAGGTAACCACATACAACAATGCTGGGCATGCGTGGTGACTCATGCCCACCAGCAATCAATACCACATACCACAGTGCCAGGCGTGGTGGCTCACGCCTGTAATCTCAGCACTTGGGAGGCAGAGACAGGAGGATTGCTCATTTCAAGGCTTGCCTGAGATACATAGTGAGGTCAGGGCTAGCCTGAACTACAAAAGTGAGACCCTGTCTCAAAATAAATAAATAAATAACATTCCTTAAACCTGATATACATATATATATATATTTTTCTTCCAGTACCAGGGATTGAACTCATGACCTTGCATTTGGAAGGCACATGGCAGTGCCACTGAGCTAAATCCTCAGTTCTCATATTTTGCTTGATTTCTATAAGCTGCTTTAGTCTTTTTATTTCCCATCCAAAGCTACCTTCCATACTGTGTCTTCCTTTCTTGTGCTTCATGCCTTGACAACAGAGGGCCATTGATAATTTTTTCCAATGCAAATCAGATTTGAGGAATGGATGTTCACAGTGAGGGGACTGTGATAACTCCATGGTCCCTACTTTTTCAGTCCTGAATCTGAAACCCAAAGGGAAAATTATTTGTAAATGGGTATTTTTGCCTCACTATTTGTGCTTCTCAAAATAACACATTTCCCAGGTTATCTTTTGGTTTGAATGTGTGGAAAATTAACAATACAAACCAGAATTTCAAAATATAGGCTCTTCTTTTGCTGGTGACTTTGTTTTGAGCTGTTTTTCTATATTGCTGAAGGTTAGAACCCCAGAAATTAATAATGGCTGGAAAAGTGAGTGATTGAATCCAGGTGACTGTATAGCCAGTCTTGCCTCCCTCCCATATTTTGGGGCTAGAAACAATTACTACAAAAGGGAACTGTGTTAGTTGCTTTTCTCCCCTTGCTGAGAAAAATGCCTGATGCTCAGAGTTGGAGCAAAAGGGGTTTATTTGGCTTACAGTTCACAGAGATTTCACTTCCTGGTCAGCCAGCTGCAAGACAGGGATGAGCAACAGGCTCTCGGGAGAAACCACACGGTGCACACCAGGCTGCAGAGGTAGCAAGAGAGGCAGTTCATGGTGCCGGCACCACAGCAACAGTGCCAGCATCTTTCTGCCCCCTTCCTCTTGATCAGACTCTAGGGATTAGGTCAGTGCCAAGCTAATGACTCCTATGTAGTGGTTTAGTAATCACATGCCCTTAACCCCAGCATCACACATTCCAGATTCAACTACCTATGAAAAAGGAAGCCCCACCTCATCCACATGAGGCTTTGGGGGTCATGTAACCCAAACCGTAACAGGAAGAGATTTTTATGGGTAAAGGCTGCCCCTCTACACACCGCAGATGCTGGTGTAAATCCTATTTCTTTCTCCCATAAGTAGCTAAGTGGCCTGTTACTGTTACCCAATTTAAAAATTATTGGACTTTAGAAGGCGAGTATTTGGACTCAGCATCACAGATTTTAGGAAGTTCTGAAAGGAGTAAGAAGTGTTTAGATTCCAGGAACCTTTCATTAAAATAAAGAAAGGGGAAGAGTTCTTAGCTGGCTTGTATGGGAGATAAAATACCATAAATGTCAGTGTCATGCCTGGGTGACTGTTGAAGTCATTATAAACAGAACTGGCTACTATAAAAGACAAGGTCAGAGTATTTCCCTTAATTTCTCTATACAGGATCTTTTTATTTCTGGTACATATCTCATTTGCCTTCAAGTGTCCTTCGCTGGAAAAAAAAAAAAAAGATAACCATTCCAACTTTCTTACTCAGATGGAAGCAGCATGAAGGGCTCAGTTTAAACATGTGATGTGGAAACAGCGTATTTCCCCAAAGGGTAATGTGATTGAATGAACGAGAAATGGAAGAGAAGCACGCTTTCTCATGAAACTCAAAACGTGTGATGTTGACACACACCAGCATGTTGCAGACAGAATCCATCCTTTCTCAGGCAAGCCCTTCTCATGGGCAGACGGTAAGAGTGGCAGGTCGCCCGAGCTGGCATCTTTTACGCTTGGTGCCCTGCACATTTTTGACACCAGAGTAGAAGGCAGGATTGCACTAGGGTTTAATGGGAAAGAGCCTTTTCTGAGCTTTGCTAAGGAACAAATTGGCTCTTCGAACAGCCTGTGAATATTTATTTCATGTGTACACTCCTTTTGGTCCCATTCCCGCTCTCATGCCACTCACATTCCAAGTTGGAATGATGACATAAACCGGTGTCACATGATGGAGCCTTTTACATGTAGCCACACCCCGGTGTATTTACTGTTACTTTCTGATCTCATCGTACATATAAACAAAGAGTGAGTTAGAGAAGCTGGATACTTATGTGTATAACCTAAAATAATGTCTGAGTTCATTTTGGTTATTATGAATTGTACTGATAAAAAAGTTCAACTTTATCTGAAGGCGTTCCTGATCGCAGAACCTATCAAAGATGTTGGCACTGGATGCTTCTGCAGTGTGTTTCTCTAGGATACATTGGTAACTCTAAAAACAGGCTCCTGAAATTGGAGCCAAGATGGGCTGTGTGTGCTGACTTGGATTCATATCTCTGGGAAACAGTTAGCTCTCTCTAACCTGTTCAAAGCCACTAGGCTTTGTTGCAAACACTGGCCATATTTTTTCCTACAGGAGGAGGCTGTAGTAGCAGTAATTACTATCAGCCTCCACCGTGACTCATTACAACAGGCCCTGAAATAAGTTTAGCTCCCTATACGCAAGCAGAGGAGCATTCCCAAGTCATCTGTCAAATGAAAAGGCAGCCAGTTGTCATATTCAAGCAGCCCCAGTGATGTGAGTAGAAATATATCACTTTATTATGGACCCTTTTTTCTGCAGAAAACATGATATATTGATTTATTTTAGATTGTGTAGGGTTTGAGGTGTTGGATTCTTGAAAAAGTTATGAACTAAAGGCTCTAATGTGTAAGGAGATAATGTGAATGAAATTCACACTCAATGCAGGAAATATTCGTTGGAGACAATAAATCTTGTCATGCTCAAGGTACTTTTATTGCTGTAAAAAAAATGAAGGTCACAAGATAATACTGACAGGGAGGTATGTAAGACATTTAAAGTATTTCATCACTTTTCATATGACACATTTACACCCTTTTAAAGGATTTCAGTATTTTGTCTTCAATTTAATATTTAAATATTTTAAGTCAATCATTTAGAAAACTGTATGGATTTCTTACATTGTCTAATTATGTGGTTTAACAGGCAGATAGCCGATGAAGGTTTCTAACGTGTGCATATAATTGGCAATGTCTGTATGTTTTCAACAATTTTGTTTACAATGAGGTATAAAGAAATCTGTGTTGTTGATGAATCCTTCATGTATGGACCCCTGGGCAAGGTGTGTATACATTATGTCATTATCTTCTTAGAGTGATGATTATTATTTTTATTCCAGTTTTATCAGATAAACAGACCAAGCTTACCAACATTGTAAAGATCACACAAAGCTGGGCTGGGATGTGGCCTGTAGGACTCCACCACTCATAAGACTCATCATAGGGCTTGCCTGGTGTCTCCCTCAATCTGTTCCTCTATACCTCACTAAATTCGTTTGATCTCACAAACCCAAGTAATGAAAGATGATCCTCTAGTAATAAGTAAAGCTCTGTTTCCACCTCTCTCTATAGGAAGTGAAATTTGTTGTTTAAATCTTTTGTAACCATCCCTTCCTTCATCAGCTGTCTATGTGGGCTGAAGTTAATGGCAAACGGCAGAAGTTTGTCGCTCTGTCACAGTTTGTGTCTGAGAAGTTTGCCTGTGATGGCCTGTTTCACACAGGCTTCTTGAGCACCGAATGCTGCTCAGCCTGATTTTTCCTCACAAAACCAACCCAAACTCTTAAAACTTCTCTGTTCTTCTGCTTTCTCAACACATGCTTTCTTTGTGACTCGGTGGTATCTGCCACTGTCTTAAAAACTGTGCAGAGAAGATTTTGGGTCATGTCATTGTCATAATCCAAGAGGAAGGAATTATGATCATCTCCCAGTTCCCAGATGCAGAAAGAAAGTGAAGGTTAAGTAGGTGGGCCAATATTATACAGCTAGTAAAATATTAAAATGGAATTTTATCCTTTAGAGACTTTAGTCTTAGACATTATATTATGCAGACATCCCAAATTATATTACAACTTCTTACCTTTTATGTCTCTGTGTCAGGTAAGAGAAAGTTGTTGCAAAGGCTGAATTCATTGTCATTGTGTGTCATGTCACCTCCTGCATTTCCTGTAAAATGGGGTTCATCAATCATTCTTTACCTGCCTTCTATTGTCTCTACCCCCATTAATTCTCTTACCTGTGAAAACGCTCCCATCTCCAGCATTTCAGAAAGAATTAATTTGCTAAACACCCCTCCATCATAGAGTGGAGACTTTAACCTTATTTCTTGTTCTTATTCTGTTCTCATTCTTTCTCTCTTCCCCAGTTCCTCTTTCTCCTAACTTGGGCTCAAATTTGTGATCCTTCTGCCTCCATCTCTCAGAGTTCCCGGTTCCGTGTGCCGTCGCCAGGCCAGGCCCCTAAGGCTCCTGATCTTCATGTCCACTTTGGCTGCAAGCTCACTACTCTCTGGTTTATGCTCCACTGACACCTCTTTTTGCTGGCTCACATGTGCCAGAGAGTCTAGGGTGTCTCAGCCTCACTGGGCCCTTCTTCCTAGGAAGCTCTAGTCCTAGAGCTAACAACAGCAGCTGGCACTATGCTCTGGAAATACCCCTGGGTCTTGGACATTTCCCCCTCTTTGTTTTCACCCCTTCTGTGGTATCCCGTCAGTAGTTAAATTCCTTATTTTAGCTACCAGAAAGACTCTTATTTTCAAGTGACATCTGCTTTCTGTGTCTTTCTCAAGTCTCAGTGTAATACTTGTGAAATTGTGCCCATTTTGTCCTTACTGCTGCATTCTGCCTCTGCTCTGCTTTCTGGCCTCCATCCATGGATGATTTGCTTTTCACGCCGCCTTAAGAATGATTCCAAAACACAGCCTTCCCTTCTAGATCACCCTGATTGTTGCTGCTCTCAAAAGCTGTCCTACCAGCCACAGGACAACGTGGCGACTCAGGAACAGGGCACGGGCTCCTTAGAGAGGCAGTGGTCAATGATTTCTGGACACTTTGCTCTCAGTGCATTCATTGAGCTACTGGCTGTTTGCCCCAGCAGGGCTTTCCTTTCGTCAGCTCCTTGCCTTGGTGCATTTCTTTTGCTCTGTATGAAATGTTCTTTGATCCTTCTTCACGCCTCAGATATACACTCATATCTCATGACTCAGCTCAAATGTCACTTCCTGTCAATGCTTTTCCTACCTCCCACACCAGATGAGTCGTTCTCTTTCCTTTCGTCTTTATTCAACATACACTAATCACTTTGCATAGCAATTAAATTCTTGCATGTGTATTTCCACAACAATGTGACCTTTATCAGAAAAAGGACTGTCTAATTTATCACTGCATATCCAAAGTTGTACACTCCTAATAACAGCCTGTGCAACAGTTTGAATAATCTGATTAGTGCAGTGAATCTTTTAGTAAACAAAAAACACTCCTAAAATACACGTCAATAATGCTAGTTACCAGGTGGTGCTCAAAACGTTGGATAGGGAAAAGACCAGGATTGACTGAAAAAGCAAATCGGTCATTATAGGGAGATTGTGTTCTAGTAAAGAGATCCACACAATCAGTAAGATACAAATAAGCACAGCTTAAATTTAGATACTGACAAACACTTCGAAAAAGTACAGAAATAAGAGGAAGTACCAGGGTCAGTGAGGGCTCATATGTTACATCTGGGTGTCAGGGAGGACCTTCAGATGACATGTGAGAAGGCCATTTGAGAGGTGATGGTGAACCTTGTAGAGCTCTCCGTGACACAGTAGCCTGCTGAGGCCCACTGTCACAGGGTCACTGCATGACCCATACTACAGGCAGGAGGAGTGATGTGGATATTGAGGATCTTTCTACATGGAAAGCACAGCAAGGGCACGTGTAGAAACTTGCCTGAGATAATCAAAACATGGTTTTAAAGGCCAGCCTGGCGGGAAGGGGTTGTGTATAGAGAAATGTTACAAAGGAAATATTATGAGATAAAGTGGGAAATCTTTAGAGATTATATCTGAGTTTTATTTTGCATAACCTAAGACACTAATAGACAAGTGGAAAAATTGATGGAATTTAAAACAGTTGTCTTTAGGGGAAAAATGGACAGTTATTGTTGTCCATGAATTTTTGAGATTGCCTTTGATAATAATGTTAAAGGATCTGGATACTGTGGTTCTCTCTCCTTCTCTTTCAGTCTGTCTGTCTCTCATACATATACGTGTGCACACATATACACACACACACACGTATGTTGCAAGACAGTATTCACGAAGGTAGAAGCCACCAACTCTGAGCAATAAAGGAGAGGCAGGGAAAATTCCCAGGTCCACATCAATGGACAGGAAAGAGGGAAAAACACGGCCCAGAGTGCCTGCCATTGCGTTGACAGCACTAACAATCTAAGGGTTGGTTATTGATTTTTTTAATACTCTTTAACTTGCAAAAAAACAATGCCTACTATATGAAGAATAATTAAAATAGTTATTGTAATTAATTAAATGATCATATTTCTTAGAAAATGTAGCACGTTCATATAGATGCATGTTGGTGTTTTCATTTCTTTGGACAAGCTTTGTAAAGTTGTCGTGTAAAGCTTGTCTTCAGTTTTCCTTATGAAATCATTTGTTTTTTTCCTCTTATCTTTTTGTTACAGCAATTTCATAGTTTCTTCGAGGTCATACACTTTCCTGGTAAAATAGAAGATACTGGGTTTTCTGGAATTGGATAGGCCGGCTTTTAGGAAATTCTGAAAGTAAAGGACCTTTGAAAGATAAAAGGAAACTAATCAGGCAACCAACTGTATGCCAGTCTGTGTCCTGGAAGATATATTTGTATTTTCTAGTTAGGCTGAAAAGATGGAACTTGAATACTAAGTTATTTGACTTCAGACATTTATCTTTATAAGGGACTAAAAATCAACTGTAAAATTTTTCTCCTTGCTGCCATCTTTTTGTGATACAACTGCACAAAGTATATAAAATATAGAGCTTGTAAATATATATGCACATACACATATAACAGATTTCAAAAGGTTGTCTACACTAGTAAGAACTAGTTTAAATAAAATAGTACTTTTAAATGAATTAGTAAGAATGTTTAAAATATCATTTTTAATTTGTCATATACAAATCTATATTCCCGAACTAAACATTTTTTATCATAATTCATAAGACTCACAAAAAATTAGGCTTGCATTTCTCTTGGTTTTATTTTCATTCTCATCATTTCTTTATAATAGAACCTGGGACAATTATTTTCATTAAAATCTCACTTCACAGTATTAGCATCACCTCTCTCCCTTGGAAATAGATTGGAAAAGTGTATGCACTGTCCAGGGTACACAGTGGAGAAAAGATATAAGTAAAAGAAATTTTAAAACATGAAGAAATACGGTAATGAATTTCCAGTTCCTTTGTTCTATTTCTTAATGTCAGGATTTCCACAGATTAATGGGACTTTGCTCATCAAAGTTTATTCCATAATGTCTATTTCACAGGTCTTGTTGAAAGAATGGGAGGTTAAGGGGGGGAAAAAAGAGAGAGAAAGAAAGAGGTTAAGGAGAGCTGTAGAGACTCAAAACACTCCCCAAGGTCAGCATGCTACCTTTGAGCGAGCCTGTGTTGCTTGGAAGTTGATGACACAGCACAGCCTTCTTAGAGTTGGGCCTCTCCTTTTAGTCCAGGTTTTTGTTTCCTTGTTACAAGTCTTCTTTATCCAGGAATCTTGAGCATCAGAGGACACCTTCAAAGTACATCAAAGAGAATCTAATAGTTTTTCTCTTGATCGGTGATGATGGAGTCTGGAGACATCTGATGGATCTGATTGTATGGGGACATCAGACCAGATTGTTCTGTTTCTAAAGTAACTTAACAATAACGCTTTTTTGGTTTGTGACAAAGTTTAATTGATGTATGCAATTTTTCTCAATTTTTTATTTTCCCTTTGCTTATTTAATTTTTGCTTTTGTTGTATTTTCAATTTTTTGCTGATTCTATCAGATTACTGGATAATATGACAGAAACAAGTAAATAAATTGAATAAACCAACAAAACTTTACTATTCATTGAAAAATTCAACAATTTTTTTTCTCAGTAGACATGTTTGTCATATAACTCTGTAATGAACAAGTCTAATGCATTATTTTCTCTATAGGCAGAGTAGCTTTTGATTCTTAAATTACTTAAGTACCTCATTATGCATGAGCTTCTTCAAAGGGCCCCATGACAATACTGTGTCCTCCCAAAGAAGCTCGTCTGAGAGCCCTTACTCAGTGAGGACTCCTTTCATTTTACCTTCTTTCCCATCTTCTACACAGACATCTCCAGAAGTGCATCCCATGGGGGCATGACTGAATGCCTTCTTCCTACTCATATTCGGTAATCTGTCTTCGTATGTTAGATTAAGGATAACCCCCATGCCTTAACTGTACTTGAAAACTGAGATGTTTGCAAATTCTCCTTAAGCATGAGTTCGACCACTGAGGCGGGTGACTGGATAGAGCAACTGCAATTTCTCCTATCCTTAGACACTAAGTAGAGTCACGGATTCTTACAGGACTTGGAGGCAGAAGGTCCAGATGAAACCAAGATCTTGGAAACACTCTAAGCCTTACGGGAAATGACAGTTGCCAAATTTTTTGCTGTGAAAGATTCCTTTGGGACATTTAAGCCCATGAGATTCTGCTCTGCATATGGCAGACCCAGACCAAACACTATTTCACAAAGCACTTTGGGTCATCCTCAAGGAAAGCCCTTTTAAGCAGCACTGTCAGACACAAATATAATACAAGACACACACATGCATCCACACACACACAAACACACACACATTTAAATTTCCAGTAGCTACATTAAAAAGTTATATATATCTATATATAGATATATATATAAAATCAATTTTAAGTATATAATTCTTTAATTTCATCTATCTAAAGTGTTACCATTAAATATTTAATTCAGAAAAATTAGTGGACATTTGTAGTCTTCTGTTAAAAACTTAAACTTCAAGATCTACTCTGTTTTATGATTATAGAATTCCCTTTCAACTTGGATTAACACTGTTGCAAGTACTAAGTCACCATGGGGAGTTAGTGACCACTGTGCTACCAGCAGGAGAGAAAAAGACCTGCAGTGTAGGAAGGATGGAAGTTGACTGTTTGACTGTATTAAGAATAGACTTTAATTGGGGTCATCACATGGTGGATGTTAGCTATGTTTGTGAAATGTGTATTATCAAATCCAAGGGGCAGTAACAAGCATTAGATATGCTTAGTACTTGCTAGAAATAAAGCAGTCTGGCTTGATTAGTTAATTTCTAGAGCAAGCAACAGAACTAGCTTGATGTGATCTCAGAGCTCACCTGTTACCTACTCTTTAATATCTTCTTCAGCACTACACTTATTTCTTAGGCAATTAAACGAAGTTCATGTACTGTTAACATGCCGCCCATGTTCAAGGGTTGTATTATATAAGCATATTGTAAAATACAACTCAGGAGTAACTGGATTATATTTATTTATCAATTCTTCATACAACTTGACCCCCAAGTCAAAATAAGCACCTGTGGAATAGGATGCCTGAGAGAGCTGGATTTAAACCCTGCATGTTTGGAACACAGTGGTGGAACTTCATAATGTTTTGAGGAATTTCACATTTCTTCAGATCAGTGATTTTGTTTCTTGAGGCAATAGGAAACATTATAATGAACAATCTAAAAAACAATTTACTGATGATAATTCATTATCTTAAATTGGAGTGCATGAGCAAATCACTAAATTGGCCCAACGTGCAGTGCAGCTCTGAGAATGTGGCTTTTTATGAGCAAGAATCCTAACGTATCTTCTTTTCTTCAAAGAAGGTTACTTGTCAAAATTTATTTATTTTTCTCTCCTGCTTCCCGAACTCATGATATGAATATCTTCATTCATTTTAGTTCTGACTTGCTTGATTAAAAAGAACTCCCTTTGCTTTTAATATTACCGAATATTTGAAGATCAATTGTCACTTCTAAATTAAAATAGTTTTACCCCTTGAGGATGCTCAAGGACCAAAGAAAATATCATTTTAAGTGGAAAGCATTTGTCTCTGTTATTACTCTCTTGGCCTGGATTGCGGCAGATCTTCAGATTAAGGCAACAAATGCTTTGGAAATTTAAAGCTGGCTGTAAAATGTAGAATTAAACCAAACACAAAGTCAAACATGCATGTTATTATGAACAGAATAAGTTCACTAGATCTTTATTTATCTATTATTAGAATGAATCTCCATACAATCAGAATGTTCCAAACTTGATTATTCACTCTAATGAGAAAGGCATAGGTAAATGGCAAACAGCAATTTAAGTACATTGTATTTGACCTAAAAGACATTAATTTAAAAATCTGTATTTTCTTATCCTCGGTGTATAATGATTAATCAGTGAGTAAGACTGCTTAGAAACAGTGATAACAGAGAAAGTAAAATTGGTGTTAAAGTGTTGAGCAGATGGTTCCCCACAAAATTCTCCACCTAAACAATTCAGAGTAAGCATTCTGAATGTCAAGCACCTTCTTAAATTGGTTATATGAGATCATCTCCTAATGCATAAGACAAACATGGAGGCTCAGAACATCTCTTACAGTTGAGGGTAGATTCATTATGAAGTCAGTAAATCAGTGTTCCACCAAGTACAGCTGTTACTCAGGGGTATAACTGTCTAGTCAGAAGCAGGAGATATAATCCCAGAGTGCTCTGTCAGCCTGGGATTTCTGGATCAGTTTTGTTTTTGATCTCAGTATTTTTCAAATCCCTTTTCATTAATGATGAAATAGGGTCTCAATATCTTCGACTACCATTTGGAAGAGAGAAGGGAAGGTTACACTGCTCATATCCTAGTGACTTGATATCTAAGTATCTTCTTGCTTTACTTTAAATACTTAATTCTGTTTTGATAGACTTAGAATTTAAACATTAACTTTCTGCATAACTTGTACTATTTGAAATGAAATTGAGCTAAAAAAAAAAGCAAAAAGTAGCAGTGAAAAAGCAAAAAGAAACAACAGAAAAAAAGTGCTACTCAGAGTATGTAAGACATTTCACACAATTTATTTCCATCTAAATCTTCCTATTCAATACACGATTGCACCAAACACACTTATGTTTTACACACCTGACTTGGTTCAAGTAGTCATTTAGGGTCTGAAACATAAGGCATTAGTAAGACATTCATATTCTGCTGTCAGTAGTAAATAATAAATATATATATGTAAGAGAATGATGTATGATATATATATCAATGACATCAGATGATATTAACTCAGCATAATTAGTATTTACTCAGGTTTCATTATTAGTATTTTGTAACAACTCTGTATCGCTGTGTAGGCTTTAAGCATTCAGGTTGATATGGGAAATACTGTAGAAAACTTCCATTCAAAATAGTTACATATGTGCTTAATGAGTAAGTTACTATAAAGAGTTAATATTTCTGAGAATCTGTGAGGCATCCTTGTATCTAATTTGAAGTAATGACTCAAGAATTTACTATTAGTGCAAGAGATTTATCTCAGTGGTTCCACTGATTGCCTAGCAAGCACAAGGTCCCTGGTTCGATCCCTGGTACCACAACTATACAGGGCGTGGTGACTCAGCCCATCAGCAATCACTACCATGTACCAAAATGAGGGGTGTGGTGGCTCATGCCTGTAATCCCAGCACTCAGGAAGCAGAGGCAGGAAGACTGCTGATTTCAAGGCTAGCTTGGGCTGCATAGTGAGCTCAGGGCCAGCCTGAACTATAAAGCAAGACCCTGTCTAAAAAAAAAAAATACACACCCACACACACACACACACACACACACTATTATAAAATGTTTATAGCTTATAACTTACCCTAATATATTGATCTGTGTAACTGTGCTTAGTCAATTTTTGACTGCAGATTTTTCCAAGACATAAAAGTAATTGTTATGGTTAAATCTTTATATGAGATTGAAAGAAATGAGGTGTGCAAATGAAATTTGTTAACTTTCAAATATCAGCTTTAGGATTCAGTAGATTTGTATTGTTATGTGAGATAAACACTGAAGTCCAATTATACCTAGTGGGCAACATTGAACCAACAGAATGTTTGGCCTTTTATGTCATCTGTATTCTCGCATATAGTAGTATCTGTCTGAATGGTGCCCTGGTAACTACGGCCAATGGGTCACTTAAGGAAAAGGGTGGTAGGACTTTAAACATTCTGCAAGAATTCAGGTACCTGTGTCCCTGTAAGAGGGAAAGTCAAATGGCCCTTGTGAGAGAGGGTGTCTTATTTCCTGCACATTATTTTAGAAAAGTTGCTGGAATGATGAACTTGAGATCACACCATTCGGTACCAACTTGCGAAAGGCTTCCTGCACTAATACCCCACCCCATTTTCTTACCGCTTCACATCCGGGCCAGAGAGGCTTAGCGAAGCCACCTGGGGGCTCAGGCATCTCATTCGCAGTGTTTTGGCGTGGAATAGAGTTTATAGATTTTCCTCACAGACGATTTTCTTTAACAATCTGGAATTTACATTTTTTCATTGTTTTGCTGCATTTTGTTTTGTTAAGTCCCCTTAGAAACTCCTGCATGAAGTTCTGCTCTTGCTGATTTTGTATTTCCGGGGACTTGTGATTAGAGTGCACAGATGATCTGTGGGTTAACAGAATTAAACTTTCTTTTCTTTCCATGCTTGCGTTTTCTGTACATTTTAATGCTTAATGTGAGGATTTAACTGTAAAATCTAGAATGTCCAGAAAGCTATGTATATGTAGGCGTGCGTGTTTGCATGCGCACATCCCACACGGGTTTTAAGCACTTGCTCTGTTTTCTGATGAGAGTGTGACATGTGTAAGTGTGAAAGGGCACGAGTGGATTTCATGGTTGAGAAAATTCAAGAAGTTACCAAAGGATTTGAGGCAATAATAAGTTCAGATATTCAGGTTAATTAATCAGTTCTCCCCTTACTTGCTAGGGCTTAACTGAAGGCAGTCGGTTCTGTTTAACCACTGCCTCTGCCAAAAGACTGGGTCAATTATCCAACCGGCATATTGGTAATTGGGAAGGTGGGGAAAGGAGCTAAATTGCCCTGAGACAGATAACAGAACCAAGTGACGCGGGGAGGAGACACTAGTGTGCTTAGAAAAGACGTCACAGGAAGGAGAGGCTGAGGATGGGGCCCCAGAGGGATATTTCTATTTTAAAGTGGGGGAAAAAAAATCTCATGAAAAGACCCCTTTGCTTGTAAAAGGGCCATATATATATCAAATAAAATATAGTAAAAGAAGAATATGAAATTTAAGAGAACATCTCTACAATTTTGAAATATGCAGCTGAAATTCAATTCTAAATTACTACATGTTTGTTGAGAGTTCACTTTTGCCCCTCAAGACTTAGGATGTGGTTAATGGTGATGATGTGTGGTTTAGAATTTCAATTTTATGATACCTACATTAGCATATCAAGGAAAAATACAGTTTCTAAGCCTATTCAATTGACTGGTGTACTCATGTTACACAATGTATTATTTGTAAAATACTGTATTATATAAAATAAACATAACTATATACCTAAAATAATGTGGATATACATCAGTGAAACAATGGCTTTTATATAAGAAAAATAAGAAAATCTGATATTTTCAAAATATATTAAGTAGAATATTACAAAGAAAGTATTTTTGGTGCTCAGTTCAGCAGCACGTATATGAAGAGAGATTTCTGGAATGTTAACATCTGGATCATGAGTATTATAATTTTTTTTTTTTTGAGACAGGGTCTCCCTTTGTAGTTCAGGCTGGCCCTGAGCTCACTATGTAGCACAGGCAATCCTCGAACTCAGCAATCCTCCTGCCTCTCCCTCCCGAGTGCTGGGATGACAGGCGTGAGCCACCACACCTGGCACTGTGGTATGTGGTATTGATTGCTGGTGGGTGTGAGTCACCACGCCCAGCATTGTATGTGGTTACTGGGATCAAACTCAGGGCCTTGCACTTGAGAGGCAGGTGCTGAAACCACTGAGCTAAATCTCCGGCCCATGAGTATTATAATTTTTGTCATTTTAGTCTCCTGTTCTTGGTAAGGCTGTATTTTAGGATTGATATAATTTTCTTTCAGTTGTGAATACATGTATAAATATATCATCTATCAAAAAATTTTCAAGTGGGCCTATAATTATGTAAAATATATGTAAAATCTCCTGTGAAATATTTTAATTATTTGTAAAATAGTCTTTGGGTGAATTTGACATAATACATTATTATTGCTATAAATCTGACAATTTCATAATTCCATACCAGGTTTTAAAATGAGTAGTGGAGTGTAAATACTTGGCTAGTAGGAATTCCCCTACCAATAACATAAGGCTACTAAGTCCTCATAGTATCTTTTTCCTGAGCAGTTGAATTCATCGCTAAACCTGGCACCATACGCTGCCTACCGATGGATTTGTGACAAAGAAAGGAGAATTAAGTTTCTGGAGAATGTAGTTTTTGTTTCCTGTGTTCTCAGGTAGGAATCAGCAGTCCGCAGTCATCCACTTGCAGCTATGATCTAATCGGAACTCAGGAGCTAAATTAGAACAGGGGTGATTAGCCTTTAGTTAGTGGCAAGCCCGAGGGAAAGCGTCCGTGAGACAGGAAGTGATGCTAATGATTCATCAAGTGGTAAACTTGCCTCTGAGAGATTAGTGAACCGGCAGTGTCTGTTTCTCCCCCACTCTGGCTTTTGCTAGCAGAAGTCCAAAGAACATTTTATAAAGAGGGCAGAGAAGGCAGCGAGAACTGCGAAGGCCTGTCCCAAACGCAGAATCTGATGGAAATCTTGCATTTGGACTTGGAATCCTTAGAAGTTCTGCCAACAATTAGGAAATCCTTGTCTCCCAGAGGGGCCGAGTTAAAATGAGTTTTAGAGTTTAAGCAAAACAGTAAAATCAGATCTCACTTGTAAGGCAGACTGAGGTACCCACATTGCAATGTGGAGTGCTGAACTAGAAACCTGAGAGAATTAAACGTTTTAGAAAAATCTTTTGTCTTATTGCCCATAAGCTTTAGCAGAAGGGAAAATTAGCACTGTTACCTTGAAACCATTAAAGGAACTAGCAGCATTCTGCTTCGTGTAGCTTACTTATCTTTCAATGGTGTAGTTTCATCAGTTGAAAATGATATCTACTGTTTTATCAGAGAAGGCTGTTTAATGTTTTTGCACTCATTGTTACTTAATAAAGCGGTATTCACAATCATTGTGACATTCCAAAACTAGAAGGGATATTTTAAAATATTTTATCCTATTTTGGACTAAAATAGTCTCCATCCATACAAATCTGTGGTTATCATTAGAATATATCTAATAGCTTGGATCAATCAATGAACATGACTGGAAAGATTTAGTGTTTGTGTCTTTTTCCACCTCTAAATTTGTTTTCTAATTTTAAAAACCGATATACAGCCGGGCGTGGTGGCTCACGCCTGTAATCCCAGCACTCAGGAGGCAGAGGCAGGAGGATTGCTGAGTTCGAGGCTTGTCTGGGCTACATAGTGAGCTCAGGGCCAGCCTGAACTACAAAGTGAGACCCTGTCTCAAAAACAAAACAAAACAAAATGAAACAACCTCGATATACATTTATGAAGTTTACTGGCTATTAGCACTAGTGTGTTTATACCTTTTTCTGACACTTGCTTATCACTAGCAACGTCAGAACTTTAAAAAACTTACGTCAGTGATAATAAGCGGGGCGAATAATCTCATGCTTGCAGTTACCCAGGAAGCTGGGTCTGTGGAGGAGGTAGGAACAATCTTTAGTCTGACTGAACCTGAGATGGAATCCCTCCAAATTCAGGCACTTGCAAGCAGGAAATGGGACTCAATAAGTATTGTAACTGAGTGAAAGTTTCTGACTAGGGGGTTTTCAGGTAAAAAGGTCTTTAAACACAGTCATCGGCTGTTTACATGGCCAATGAATAATATATTTTGTCATAATGTTATTTTAAATTTCCATTAGTCTATTTGTCATGTATCTTTAAAATCAGAAACATGTTTCAGAAGGCCTTGTGTTTAGAAACACAAATATGAACAAATCACTAAAGACGTGGTGAAAACGTTTGAAATATATTTTGATTTTAAACTACATTTTTTAAATCAAGTTGCAGGGGTGAGATCGAGTTTAGGAGGTAGTGCTAGTTTCGCCAATTTAAAAAAAAATGTAGAATTTTTACAGCCCCCATCAACCTAGTTTTGATTAACCGTGATTGTCTTTCCACTCCTATACATTATTTAAAATAATTGAATGTGGCAAAGAACACGGTTCAGGGTCAGATAAATGTTTTCATAGCAGTTATTGGCAGGCATCTCCTTTCCAATAAATTTCCTCCCAATAGAAGCCTGGTTTGCATGTAATTCAGTACAGACGAGTCAAGGGGTGCATTTCTGTGTATTTGTGCAGAAACCCCTCGTAGCTTTGCAGGCGCCGAGCGCCAGGATTTCCTGAGCGCAGCGCGGCAGTGCAGAGCTGCACCTGCGTCTGGACCTGCAGACTTGGCTGCGGCGCGGGGCCCTCAGGCCCTGCTGCCCGCTCAGGTGTGGAGACGGCGTGGAGCTGTCACACCGCATGGCTTCCTGCAAGTCAGCTGTCTCCCTCCCATCTGTGTGGATATTCTTCCATGGCTTCTTGCTGCTTGTCTGCCATGCATGCATTTGTCAGCAGAGACTCCATTTATGCCTTTCAGACTTCCCAGGTTTCAATGCAAAGCAACATTTCTTCATGCACGTATCTCCCTTTAATTGCGTTAGTTATCATGACAAAATTCTTTCAGGGTTTTTTTTTTTTTTTTTTTTTTTTTTTTTTTTTTGAGACAGGGCCTCGCTTTGCAGTTCAGGCTGGCCCTGAGCTATAGCCCAGGCAAGCCTCAAACTCAGCAATTCTGCCTCTGCCTCCCGAGTGCTGGGATTACGGGCGTGAGCCACCATGCCCAACACTGTGGTATGTGGTATTGATGGCTGGTGGGCGTGAGTGACCATGCCCAGCATTGTATATGTGGAACTCAGGGCCTTGCACTTGCGAGGCAGGCGCTGGAACCACAGAGCTAAATCTCCAGCCTTTTTTAGTTGTTTTAACATACATTTCATCATGCATGTTAATGTCCTTTTACACATTAACCTTCTACTCTAGAGAGACTTAATGCGTTCAGCACTACTATGTTGCGAGTAGGATTTGCTTTAAAGTCGAAAAAAACAGAATGTGGAACTACTTAAATGTGTAACTTTTCTGCTTTACTTTTTCATAATTCTCTGAAAAAGTCACTGTTCATCTGCATTCACTTTTCAGCAGGAACTTACTCAGAGTACTTTTATCATTAATATCTGGGGGACCCTCTCTGCAATGTCAGGCAGAGATTAAACAGGTGAGGCTTTCCTTCTATGAACAATTGTTCTAAAACTCACGTCTGGCTATTTATGCTTTGCTCCATGAATGAGCACTTTCAGCGACATTCTTGTTTATGGAGCTAACACTGAGCTTGAGCTGTTGGATCCCGTAGGCTGGGTGCTTGGAAAACTCAGTGACTCTGCGGAGGGTGGTATGTATCCTCCCGAGCCCTGAGTGGGCGTGTTTGGCTCTGAGTTGATCGGTGAAAGGACCGTGATCCGCTCCCTCCGTCCGCAGATTATCATCTCACGTTCTGTTTTCAAGCATGTGCTGTCCGTTCTCAAAGGGGTTTCCACGGGCCCTGCTCACGCACCACCCCGGACCTCTTCCCCCGGAACAGCCCGCCAGGTTTGCCGTTTCTGCGGGGGGACAAATGATCATGAGTTCCACGTGCTGTGGCAGGTTTCCTCATTTCTGGGAATGCGGTTTGCAATGGTTTATGACTTCCTGGTTCTAAACAGTAAGAAGATACGGAGTTCTTGGCGCTGTTTCCTGACGAATTTGTAATGGAAACTGCAGGATGAAGCACATGGAGAAGTGTGAACCCCAGGCGGGAATGAGCAACTTTTAGTTCCTTCCAGGAGCGAGGACAGAGGCCTGTATCAGGCTGGTCTTCGGCTTAGAAATTACCATGCGATCAATGTTGCATCTCTCAGCTTTGGACGATCTTAAACTAGAGGCTTGTCCTATTAAGTCCGTAGGATTGAAATATAACTTCCTCTTTGAAAAGTTGGAATATTAAAAAAGATCATTAAAGAATTACCTCCAGGTCTTACATGTCACGCTGAAAGTTATACAAGGAACTTACTGTGTGTGTGTGTGTGTGTGTGTGTGTGTGGTGGTTATTGTGTTCTGTTTGCTTTTTAAAAAGGAAAAACACACAGGTGCAGTGGCACATACTTGTAGTCCCAAAACTCAGTAGGCTGAGGCGGGAGGATGCCCACAAGCGTGAGGCCATCCTGGGCTATGTAGTAAGTTCAAGGCCAGCCAGAATAATAATGGAGAGAGACTTATCTCAAAACAAAACAAAACAAATCGTCGTATACTACACTGTTTATAAGAAACTATAAAAAAATGTAATCTTACTTCACATAAGTCCAAGTGGAAAAGTAGCTTAGACTGAGCTGAGATAATATAAAGCATAAACTTTAAATGAGGTCTTTTCAGGTTAGAGAAAGCCAGGTGCCAAAACACAAAGCTAACAGTTCAGAGACAAAATAAATCACTTGAGTTTTCTAAATAGGAAACTCATGTTATTTGATTGGTTTATGGTTGCTAGGAGGAAATACTAGTTTACATTTCTGACATGTAATCTCAACTTATTAATTTGAAAAAATATACTTTATTCTTGCTACCAAAAGCTGACCATATTTGAACAGTCTTAGCTAGATCATAAAAACACTATTGCTACACTAGGATTATGGGGAAACTCAGGAATTTTTTCTTCATTATCATCTAAACAGAACAAGACCATACACAGAAGCTCTTGTATTCTGGGACTGAATCCAAAAGTATTTAGCAATTTGGCTTCTCCACCTTCAGAAAACCCATAATTTCATTCTAGGATCTGGGTGATGTGGATCCTGACAGTCGGGGAAAGCTTAGCAGTTGCTCGGTTCTATTTCTCTGGCACTGAAAAATCTATATTATCTTCCTGTGTTCTTTGCTTCTTTTAGAAAAAAAAATGTGAACACTTTATAGATCAATGTGATTTGCACTTGATTTTAAAAATAAAGTACTCAGATTAAAAATTTGGGGAAATATTGTTCAGTATTGGGATTTTAACTGATTTCACCTTGTCTTTGTTACAGATGGAAGGAATTCTAGGCAAGGAGGTAGCTCTTTTCTGTTTATAACTGTGCAAGTATTTTTGTTTTATGAGTTGCTTTATGAATTCTTATCTTAAAAGTATGGAGTTAAACATGATAGAGTAGGTTCTCTGGGTAGTCTTTAAGATTTTTCTATAGTGAACTTAATAAGATGTTATAATGATAAAAGCCAAAATGAATACTTTTAATTAGCAATCTTGGTTTTCAATAAGAGAAAATAATTGAAGATTTATTATTCAGTGATGGTGAACATAGCCAACTTAACCTTCAACAATGTATTGGACATTCAGGAGATCTCTTGTTCTGTCTCTCCTCATTCTTTGTGTATTGAAGATTATCTATTAAGAATCTTTTTTGCTACCAGAACAAAACTATGGTCAACAATCAGTATAGCTCTCAATTTGTATGTTATGTGCTTGATTATGTGCACAGGTCTTTCTGGTAGCTCCTGGGCAACACAAGTGACAGGGGCGGAGGCTGGTTTAGAACTATGACCTCAACCCATCAGACATGCCCAGGAGGAGAGGGTCAGGAGACAAACACCTTCAGAGGGACTCCCTTTCTTGTTAGGCAGGGCTTTTCTGAAGAAAAAGGATACATTGCTGTGTGATAATGACACTGATAATGATGAATAAGTATTCACACCATGCCAGAAATTGTGCTTTTATTTGTGGTATCCTGTACAACTATTAATAAAGTGCTGTATGCCTGACAAATGTGTTTTCATGCATTATTTTATTAATCCTAGTAATTCTTTTGTCAGCTAAACCCTATGGTTTGTGTTTTATATTGAAGAAATTCTTGCTAAACTCAAGTTACTAAGTTACAGAGATAAAATTGAAACATTTCTTATGATTTATGGTCCAGAGCTTGCCTTTAAAAAGTGGACCTTTATGCCGGGCGCGGTGGCTCATGCCTGTAATCCCAGCACTTGGGAGGCAGAGACAGGAGGATTGCTGAGTTCAAAGCTTGCCTGGGTTACACAATGAGCTCAGAGCCAGCCTGAACACAAAAGTGAGACCCTGTCTCAAAAAAAAAAAAAAAAAAAGGGACCTTTGTGCTGGGTTTCAGTGAGAGGCAATAATGCTAAGCATCAGAGCTGATCAAAGAAGCACAACTACAGACCTTTGTTTAGTATGTCATGATAGTATAAACTTCATCACTATAGCATTTTTTTTTTCTAATCCTTGCCCTGATTTATCCACTGGCAAAGATTTGACAAAGGAATGTTGTCTGTTGCAAGAAATGGACTCATCATGTAAACTGAGGTGTTTATATTTTAAATAAGATTTTAGAAGTCATCCATCAGTGTATTTCACTGAAGAATCATGATGCTTATTCTCCCGTGACCACCGTGCTTAGTGTTTTCTCTTCCTTTTCACATTCAGAAGAGGGTTGCTATTCTCAAATCTATTTCTAGCTCTGTTTCAGATAGGTAGAAAGAAGGAGGAAAAAAAGAGGAAGGGGAAACTTCCAGGGTTTATTTCCTTTCTGTGCTGGAAGGGGTTCCCTCATCAAGGACACTTCCACGTCTTACTGCCTGGAACTGTGTCCAGGGCTCCTCTGGATCACAGATATGGCTGTCCCTAGCACTGACAGCACAGGAAGACAAGAGTTTAGGGCCATCGTATACTCGCTGTGCTAGCGGGGCTGGAAGTCATAACTCAGGTCCTGGTACCATATGTGGCTAAGTCCTCCCACACGAGTTGGCTTCGCTAATGCTTTTTCAGCATTTTCTTTGCTCAGTTGAATGACTCCAATTTCTTTTAACTCACTTAATAGGATTGCTTTCCATCTTTCTTCTGACCTCCTGATCCTTTCATTGATTTCTTCTGAATCCTTTTCTGTACACATGCCCAGGAGGGCATATACTGAGTACTCCCAAGAGGATACCTGAGAACCATCTCATTCTCTTCCTACCTTTGCATTGCATAGATAAGACCGGGTTAACCTGGAGAGACAAAGTTACATAGAAAGTCAGGAAACCAAATCTATCTCCAAGCCTCTTAACTCGCAAGCCTTCTAACTTTTCAAAGTGTTAGTAAGAAATGTTTTTGTTCTATGCGTACTGAAATTTCGGAGAGGAATAAAACCACTAACAGGTAAAATGCATTTTATGAAAAAAAATTGAAATCTATCATCTCACTTTTACGGAATGTGAACATCTGACTAGCAAGGTCAGGACATCGTCTACCCATCTAAATCCACAAATCTTTACTGTGTGTCTGCTGTGTGCTAAGCAGCACAGAAGCCATAAATACAGATGCCAACAAGAGGGAGAAAGTGTTGGCACTTACCGAGTTTCTATCCTACATACACTTATGTCTGTTGTCTGTATGTTAAGCAGATACTGGTTAAGTAGTTATTATGTATCAGAGACTATTCTAAGTACTGGATATATGGTTATGACAGAAAAGATGAATTTGTGGATTACTGTTGCCTAGTGAACCCCAAAACTATCCCATGTTCTAGGAATATACATCCTATGTTCAAGTTCTAGGGAGGAACTCAAACTGCAGCCTCTTCCTGCTGCTTTGTAACTAATTCAGTGATAGAACATTCCTCCCAGATAAACACTGACCTGATAATATTTCTTGAGTATTGGAGTACTTCATTTGCTTATTTTAAATTGTAGTACTTTTTTGCAGGTTTGGTGTACAACTTAGTTGGATTTAAAAATAGATCTAGCTTTAAGTGGAAATGTATTGCACCGAATTCTAACAACTTTGACTCCTTCTACCTTTATTCCTCTGCTTTATTGAATTTAACTTCAATGGAATCTTTTATTTGTCTAAGTCTATTTCTGTCTAGTAAGGAAGTTAAAATTGATCATGCCTTGACTTTGTGGGCCATCAGAGAACCATGACATTCCAGGTATTGATTTTGTGGTGTTAAAGGGTGACAGATCTAGTGTTAAACTGCCCAGAGAGAATTGTGTTTTGGATTGTACACCATAAGCAGTCCTGGCTTGTGCTGAGACATGACTAGCTTTTTAAAGTAATGTAGGAAATTCTAAGTCTTAGATAACTTTTAGTGTGCAGTTTTGGAGAGATTAATTTCAGCCAGAATTGCATAATTGCGCATTTAAGACAAAAAAAGTTCCACACATGATAAATGTGTACTGCACAAGTACATATATACAATCCAGACTATGTGTTAATGTATGTGTATATCCTAAAAGTTTAGGGTTCAGTAATATTTCCAGGCAATGTGACTGAATCCTTACAAATCACATTTATTTGGAAGTTGTTGATAGTAACAAGTTTTGTTGTTTGATACCATCCATTCTTGTGTTAAAAATTTTGAAGTTTCTTTCTGTTGTGCTTCCTTTTCTTCAGATTCTGCCTGTAACATATGGAGTATGGTTCCCATAGTTCAGAAAGGCCAGAGGTCTCTGAGTATAAATCTGGGAGAATTTTTGGTTACCTTGTGGGGACACAAAATGTGGACAAGTTATATGTAACAGCTATTATAGACATGAACTGAGGAAGAGTAGCCACGCTGACCTTTCATTGTTCCATTTTCATGGGTTTATTCTTTTAAATGTAATGACCTTTAGTGAATGCATGGAAAATAACATTTTGATTATATGATCATTGTGCAGAAAACTCTCCTGAGCTAAGTCGAAGTGTATCTTTGGAAACTAATCAGAGGTGCACCCGACTCATGGACTTAAACCAATCCATCACAGTCATCTTTTAATTCGTTTCCACATGCTCTTCCAAGTTCCTATTCTTGACTAAGACTCTGACCTGCAAAGAAGAATAGAATGTATTTTATAATGTATGTTTGTTCTGTTTTCTAACAACATCAGTATTTTGCTTAAGCAGATTTGCTAGGAAGTGACAGCTTTGAAAAATTGGGCATAAGAGCTTCTGGAAGCATTTCTGTTCCAAGCAATCTAAATAGTGCAGAAGGGGAAAATGAAATATCACTGAGTTTTAAAGATGACATTTTTGTCAAAGATTCTTTTCTACTCTTTGGCTTAAAACAAACTGAGTAAATCAAGTATTTATCTGTTCAAAATATGCAGAAATCAGGGAGGAAGCTCACCTTCCCCAGAGTGTTTCTTCAAGTGTTGGAAATACTGTCATTTCCTTTACTTACTTTTTGGTTTGATATATTGTGGGTTGGGACATGGGACTTCACAATAACATAGTGGTTCCATTAAGATCACATAAGCTTAATAGTTTCTGCATATATGATTATGTACACTTTAAAAATTGGTTGTTCAGAAAGAGATAACATGGAGGGACTAAAATTAATTAAAAATTAAAGTTTAGTTGTTAAAGGTTTCTAATGGATTTATAGTCTGAATGTCCCTTAATTGTGAAATAGAAAATATTCAAAGAGAAATAGGGTATAGGAGTAAGTAACAAGGGGAAGAAAAGATTGTAATAAAAAAAGGGAAACAAAGCTTATGTACATAGAATGGGTTGGGGAATGGGAAAAATGAGAATTAAATTGTGGCATATGCTGGTACAAATTCTCCATACTGTGTGATCATGCTGTGTATATATAATGTACCAATAAGGATTCGAATTTAAAAAATGTTGCAGTGGTTAGGTGATATGTTTGAAAAGGTACAGCAAGTTTAAACAACAGAGGTCTAAGAACAGTGTTATCTGTATTTGCAGAGGCAGAGACTGAAATCAAGTTAAGAGCACAGACCCTAGGGTGAGACTTCCTGGCTTAACATTCCAGGGATACCAGGTTTTTAGATCTGAGATCTGGGACAAGTTAATTTCTCAGTTCCTGAATCCTATCTGTTAAAAGTGTTACTGATGGTATCTGCTTCCTCAAGACCCTGTGCCTTAGCCTGACACTTCAAACACTCAATAGGATGTCAGCTATTACCACTAATTGAGAACATTTAACTCCTGTGAAAGCCAGTGATAGCAGAAACTTAACAAAGTAATTCAGAGGTAAGTTAAAAACTCAAAAGTTTTAGGAATTCTGAAATGAGTAGTGTTGTGCTGATATAGTAGTCAGTGAGTGGCAATCACTTTTTTTTTTAAACAAAAGAAACATTAAAAGAAAGAAGCATTCTTGTTTATCATTTCTTGTAAATATGTACTCTAGTAAATATGTACTCTATCCTGTTGTACTTTAGAAATCCCACGGTGGGGAATCACCTGTCATTTCTGTCTTTCAGGTTTATAAACAATTGACAGAGTAATTTTGGGTTTGTAGGTTATTCTACGTTGTTATGCTGGTGTTAGAGATAGAGCATGTGCTTGTATATTTTAATTATAATTTGTTCCCACTCATCTTGAACAACAGTAAGTAGTGCTAGGAAGGTCACTGTTTCAAACTCATGTAGTATATTACATTATTTCTCTGCTCCCTATGTTTCATTTGGAGCTTATTAAAGGAGTATCTGGTAGTCTACCTTTATTTGGTTTATAACTTGATCCAACTCCTAAAAAAAACCCGATTCCTTACAATATACATTACTTAAGAATTTTGCAATATGATTTATTTATACATTTTAATTCATTTTAGACCCTCTCAGCTTTTCATGTTAATAGGATTGTCAATTTTATGTATGACACAGGCTTCTTGGTGTAGGCTGGCTCTGAGCCATAGATCACCCATCCTTTTAACTCTTTGGAAACATTGACTTATTTTCACAGCATTAGTACAGGCTTCATTTTATTTTATGTCCGAGATGACAAAGGTTACTTCGTTAGGCACCTCGCTTGCTTTTCTGTCTCTTTAGTCTTCTGGTATCTTAGGCCAAGTATCATTAAAAGAAAAAAATGTTCTGCTTCCATTAACAAAAAGCAAGTAGAGAAGAAAAAGCCAATTATTTGCAACACATAAAAACCTTATGATAATTTCGTAGACTTTAATTAAACTAATACATCACACTGCACTTGTAAAACAAAGGAGAAAAAGAGAAGCAAATAGTTTCTTTTTACTGTTAAGAAACACCATATTGCTTTGTGATTAAGCTTTTTAAGTCTTGTGACCTATTTTAAAGTGTAAAATTTCCAGTCTTCTTCATGTAACGGGCATATTCAACATATTAACATATTTATGTAATAACGATGGACACCACTCTTGAAATTTGTGAAACAAAATTATAGTGAAGCTTGACCTAAAGAAATTTTAATTCACATCTTAGGATTTCCCCAAACTACTGCAAATTCATCCCTCACTTACACAATTTTATCACAACAAACTGATTTGATGTTAACTTAGTTGTATTTTTCACATTACAACTTTTGTCAAGTGATATCACTAATGTAAAGTCCACTAGAAGTTAAACTTAGGGTGCCTGATTTGAGAAGAAACAAAACACTGAGTAGAGAAGAAGACTTAACTTTAATCCCAGACCTGTCCTGTTTTATGTCTCGTGTCCATCACTGCTCTAGGTTACAGAAATCATCACTGGTAAAATGCATAGCATGGCAGGAACAGAATCCAGACGGGTCGGGTCCTCACCTCGGAAGGAACACCCATGCAGGAGGAGGTATTCAGGTAGTTTATTTCTGTGCTACTATGAACTCTGTAAACAGAATCGGTCCTACAATAGGTACTATGATAATATCTAAATGTATCAACACTTATCTTTAAATCGGTGTCTTGGTATTTACAAATGCATTTATGGGAAAACTTCTAGAAATTTGTAATTGTCAGGAAACCGATTTTTTTGAAGCTGATTAACCACACATCACATTAAAGTAGAATTATATTTAACGTAGAAATTGATCTGTTATCAGCCAAGGGAACCACATAATCACTGTGCCAATTCTCACCTTCTAAGCAGGAAGTCAGCTGGTTACATCTGCTCATTTTCTTTTATCTCCCATGCTCATTTTCAAGTCTCAGTTCCTTAGACATTTGCTTCGTGGGTTGGTAGGTGAAACTCTTGGTGAGTTTGTGAATCACCTGGAAACAATGGGACAGTTGGTTTTCCAGTCCTCTTTGTGAGTATTCAGAGCTCCCCAAGTAGCTCTCAGTTTTTCAGGCACGTGATTGCAGTTCCCCACATTGAGGACAGCTGAGTTTGCTCTTCACCCCTCTGCTCATTAACATGTAGTCCCTGTTTCTTTCCTGCAGCTTATTGCTTTGGCACATGAATACGAGCCAGTATTGCTTTTGTTTCCAAAGGTGGCCAATATCATAGTCCGGAGAGGATAATGATGATGGTTTAACTTTGCATCATGTTACATTTTTATTATGAGCTTTAAGAAATGTGCTAATGCTCAACTTTGGCCAAATGTGAGCAGAGCTGTGAAACGAAGACCAATTCTGCTTACAGAGTTCATAGTAGCATTTGTCTTAATATGCACACCTCCTTGATTCTAAAAAAAGTATTTCTTTGAAATAGTTATACAGAATAAAAGCGAGAAAATAAAATTATGAAGTAAGATATAAGTGACTTAAGAACAAACAGGCTGTTCTCAAGGAGCAGTTGGTAAGCTTCATAACATTAGCGTTCTCTTCTCTGGCTTAATAGCTATTTCAGTTGCAGGCCCTGTTTTCCTCACATTTGGTTGTTGGGAGCAAAGAATCTTCATTTTATAAGTCACCCCTATTTGATGTTTGAAATGTGAACAATTTGTACCTTGTAAAAATATCCTGTGCAAATGTGATATATATTCTGTAAAAATAACTTGTGACAACTTGCTAATTGTGCTAATTGTGTAAGGTTCCCTGAAAAACTAAGCAAATCCATGAGGTTGCTGGTTGCCCTGGTCACCAAGTACAGAGATTTCCTGGTAAGCCTGAGGGGACGGAGCTCACATAACTTATCTGTGAGTTAATCGCCAGGGCTCTTCCCACCAAGGATTTCCTTTTTTCGCCCTCCCACAAGATGACTCTGTATTTCCTGTTCCTCCTCTACCAGTGACCACGGGATAAGTATGATAGATCAAACTGTTAGCCAGTTACTAGGAGGTTTAGGTCCCCCTCGTGTCTGTAACCTGAAATACCTTTAAAAGGGGCCGGTACCCATTCTTTCTCCAATCTGATATTGGTAGACTTGCTGCGTGCTGTGTTAATAAAAGTGCCTTTGTTCATTATATGCGTGTGTTGGTCTTCTTTGGGACAGCATGATCCAG
>PVIC010019787.1:0-30199 GCA_004025085.1 Thryonomys swinderianus | reverse complement strand
TTTCTTTCTTTATTGAGAGTGAGTCTTGCTATGTGCTTTAGGATGCCCAGGTTGACCTCGAACTCATAGCCTCTCTCCTCAGCCTCCCAGAGGGTGGGGATACAGGTGTGAGCCACCATGCCTGGCTCTTTTCTTTTCTTTGTGCCTTTTCTTCTTCTATTGCCTTTGTTTCAGCTTTTCCCCCAGCTCCACCTTTCCTTCCTCCCCATCTCACCTTCCTCACTTGAGAACAACCCAGTAAAACTCTGCAAGACCCACCCCCTGCCACCCAACACTTTAGACCCTGAGCAGGAGCTGAAAGAGCACAGAACATGGCCTGCAATGCTCTCACTCCAACCTCTCCAGTTGCCTTGAGCCTAACTGACAGGGAATCTCATTTGTCTTTTGATCCACACTGTGATTAAAAACTATGATGCCGGGCAAGGTGGCTCATGCCTGTAATCCCAGCACTCGGGGGGCAGACCCAGGAGGATTGCTGAGTTCAAGGCTTACCTGGGCTACATAGTGAGTTCGGGGTCAGCCTGACCTATAAAGCAAGATGCTGTCTCAAAAAAAAAAAAAAAAGAATAATAGAACAGAAATAAAAACATAAATTTTGTAGGGTAGGTAGGGGAGTGGGGAAAAAAATGAGAATTAGGTTGTGTCATATACTGGTACAAATTCTCAATGTTGAGAGTGATTATGATGTGTATATAAAATGTACCTATTTTACAATAAAAAGATTTTTTGAAAAAAGCTATGTCCTTGCCTTCAGTCAGAGGCAATTAATATTACACAACTAGGTTTAGGGTATAGCTCAGTGGTAATGAAATTGCTGAGTCCTTACTCTGTGCAAGGCTGGCACTATAAGAAATTATTTTACATGCATTTATTGAATTCTCACAAGAGCTCTATGAGTAGGCTTTGTTATTTTGTGCTTATTATTTTCATCACCATTTCCCAGAAGAAGAAAACAACTCTTGCTGAAATTAGATAATCTGTGCAAGGTCATACAAATCCCAAGCAATAGAACTGGGACTGAAATCCAGTTCTAGCTGATTTCAAAGCCCATCATTTGCCCACTAAACTCCCATCCTGCCTCACATAGCAAAATCTGGTTAAATACAAAATGCCCACTCACTCCTGCCCCCAAAGAATCTCCTGTACTGAAGACAGGGTAACGCACCAGGCCATTATCTGTCCCAGCATCTTTGCAGAGATCTGTTGGTCATTTTAACAATGAAGAGTCTGCTAGATATTGTTATAGGGATCTTAAAGGGGACAGGCCTCTAGCATGGGAGTCTTTGGGATTCAGGACTAAGTGATGTCCCAGCAGTGAGGAAGATAGGAAAGCATGAGAACAATGGGGCACTCAAAACTATAGCCAGGTAGGCATGGGCATGAGCACTGTAGTCTCAGCTGTAGCCAAGGAATTTGAGTTTGAGGCCTGCCTGAGGAGCATAGCGAAATCTCTTCTCAGAAATAAACATAAAACAGCTACAGCAGAAGAAAAAGAGGGTGCTGGTGCAGGGTATGCATCATAAGTAGCTCATTTTCTTCTGTGGATTTGATACAAATATTTACTGTCCTTAGCATTCCAGAAGCAGCAAGATGAATAGACCATGGTAGTCACTTCCTGGCCAGTAAAGGGAGGAAAGATAGAGAAGGATAAGAGACGAAGCCTCCAAGATGTGCTCCCATCCTACAGTGACCTATCTGAGCCCTTCATGAAGACACCTTGTAACTTTTGGTTAGCTCAGGATGGAAGCCTGAGGAAATGATTTCAGCATCGTTTGGTGATTATAACAAAGAGCCTTTCTTCTGCTCTGGGATGAAATAGAGATCTCCCAGTGACCTTAACAGAGAGGGACTGGGCATAAGGGATGTGGTGATGCTGTTGTCCCCGTGAGGCAAATGCCCACAACCATAAAGGTGGTTCAAAGAGTCAGATTCTCCGATATTCGCAGCCCTGGTGATACCTGCAAGCATTCAGGAGCTCAGATTTCATTACCCCTTAACCCCATGGACTGCCTGCAGCTGGGCAAAGAGGAATGTGGAAAGAGTAATCCCATGGTTCTCTGGTCCTCAAGCTCTCCTTTTATCCTAGCCATGGCCTTGCATTCTGTCTTTCTGCCTGCCCTGAAGTATCCACCATTAAACTCATTCCCCCTGAACCAGTAAAGTCAGAGCTTTACTCCCCATGGTCTCTCTCTTTAGTATGCAGTCTTTGTGCACAGCTAGTATGTGCTCAAATGTGTTTTCAGTGGTTTGGAACAAAGTAGTTAACATTATTGAACACTGAATATGTGCAGTCACTGAACTGGTTTTGCATATGTCATCGCATTTAGTCCTCAGAGCATTGCTGTGACACAGGTACAACTTATTCACACTCCCCATTTTGTAGATGAGAAAGCTGTAAAGCCAAATGCCTGGCCGCAGTCACACAGCAAGTACATGGCATGTTCAAGTTCTAAAGGTAGGATCTGAGCCTGGTAAACCTGATTTCAGAGCATAAGAGCGCCACATAAAATTATCTTCCTGGTGATAAAGAAAATAATATGCAAGAAAAGTTTGAGAATAGTGTACTAGAAATCCAGTAGGAGTGTCTGCATTAGAAATCAGAAGGTTTAGATTCTGCTTCTGCCCTCCCAATGAATTAGCATTGCAGCCTTGCCCAGGCCATACCCCTTTGTGGACCTCAGTTCCTATATTTGTAAAACAAGGAGGCAAGACAACACATCATCATCCATTCTCTAATGATATTTTACAATAAGAATTCTCAGGATAAAACTCTAGGATATTAAATATATATGTGAGACATATATATTCATATATATATGAATACTACATATACATGAGGTCTGTAGGCACCAAGCTTTGTGAAAGACAAAGTTAGATGTTATGTAGCTTGCATATATGTGTACAGGGGGCCAGAAGGCAAAAATGAGGCTGAGAGCTAAGGTTAAGTCAGAGAAGTATGTCCAAAATATATCACAAAGACTGGATGCTGAGATTTAGGCATCACTGAGGTCAAAGAACAAGAGAAGATAAAAGTAAAGAGAAATAGCAAATGAGACAACTGGAGGTATAGGAGACAGTTTAGCCACAAGAGGGCCTTAGGCTGCTTTCGTGGATGGCTCCATTTATAGTGGCAGAGAGGATTAAAAGGAATCTCTGAGAGTAGGCTGGGTTAACCATGAAAGCCCTAATAAAGAGGCCGACCTCCAGATAGGCCACTTGCCAGGCAGCATGTTTGTAGACAGCTTGAATACAGAGCTGTTGGGAGTCAGCACAGGTGATCTGGAAATGGGACAGAGTAGACAGATGGCAGCCCAAAACCTTGGGTGACCAGGAAAAGCCTGAGGACTCTGGCCTGGAATGATGTGCTTTGACCAGTAAGACACTGGGGAAGCATCCATCTCAGTCATATTCCTTTTGCTCAGAGTAAGGTCTGCTTTCACACTGCACTCTTGTCCCAGGGCCTGTACCAGAAACTTCTGAAGCAACACTGGCAAGTCAAAGAAAAATGCTTCAGGATGAGTAAAGGGCATCAAATAGCAATGGACTGGAAAATAGAGAGGCCCAGGGGTTAGGACTAAACAGGATGCCAAGAAGGCAGAGAAAGAGAGATCACTTCCAAGAGGGCCCAAATCTGGGCCAGGCTAAAAGGCAGCGAGTGAACAAAGAAAGACTCAGAAATCTAAGTGCCAGAAAGGAGATTCTTGGTTCCTAAATGGCAGTATTCTAAGCATTTTCACACTCATGCACTCATTTAGTTCACACCATTCCTAGGCAGGGAAAAGAACACAAAATAAACAGTGTTCAAAGGCCTTCCCATCAGCCTAGCACTGAGAAGCAAGAGAAATATAATTTTTCTGATTTCCTTAAATGTTAGGCACAAGAATTTTCAGTCAGAAGGGCCTAGTAAAAAGCAAAAGCCACACTAAGAGTAGTGTCTCCACTGTCCTCACAGTGCCTGGGAGAAGCACTTACGGGAGGGTAGGAAGTGGCTGGCCTTTGCCCCACTGGACACTGCACTCTTGTCTGCTTTGAAGTCAGTAGAAGTGCACAGCCAGCACCTGAGAAATAAAATAATACATCACAGGTAGCACTTTGTATCAAGTGCCTAGTTCAAAGGAAGAGCTTGATCAGTGCTAAGGTTTTCCCAACTATTGTAAATAAAGGAAAGTATACAAGGATAGGGTTCAAGGAGGAAGGCTGTAGTTAACAAAAGGAGGAAGGGTATGCCAAGAGTCACTGAGTCTTCAAACCCCAGTGACCTGGATTCTTCATTGCAGCCAGGGCCCAGGAACAGTTGTTTCCGGGAGCTCCCAGCTCAGTGTAAGCTAGAGATTACAGTGGCCATGCTTTAAGGAACCTCTGCTGTTAATCATGTTGGACACTGGGAGTGATTTAAAAAGAAAATCTAAACTGAGTAGCTCTAGGAAATGGATAGCAAGATAAGGGTGATGAAGAAAGAGCAATTAGAATGACATCTAGAGAGAATTGGGACTACAAAGAAAGTTACATTTTTTCTATTTTCTATTAAACATCTCTAAAACTTGAGCTTCCACTGAGGACCCTTAGCAGTTTTTGGAGAATAACAACCCCAGCTCTAAAGCAGTGAGGTCTTGGGTACATCAAGTCCTCTCGCTGGGCTTCAGTTTCTTGCTTAAGAGCTAAAGAGGTGAGCTAGACTTGGAGCTTATCCTTCCTTTCAGCCCAGGCATCCTAGGAGTCTGTGATCCACAGAGATCCTGCTTCAGAGTACCCAGTATACTCTAGAGAGGCCTGTTTTGCAGATACTCACTACAAGTCCAACCTGAGTTGGCCAGTGGGAACCCAACTAGAAGCCTTTCAGTACTTCCAGAGCATTCTCCTGCTTTCCATTTTCAGACACCTTTTTTTTTTCATTTAAAAAGGTACAGAGCTGCAGATTAAGATTTCCCACTCATTCTTTCCTCCACTTCTAAAGAAATTTTTTAAAAAATCTTTTCATATTAGGAGTTTGACCCTGTTAGAGAACTACTTCATTCTCCATCAGCAAACATAATTTCTCCATGAATAAGGTCTTTTGATCCTGGATATTTGGCTTCTAGAGCCACAGGGATGGAAGGAATAGACATACTTCACATGCAAAGGTAAAATAATGCTTTTCAAAAAGACAACATGGAAGCCAGGCAAATACCTATAATACTCGAACTTGGGAGGGTGAGGCAGGAGTCTGAGACTGGCCTGGGCTCCATAGGGAGTAATGAGACCCTGCCTTAAAACATAAACAAACAGAGGGCTGGGGATTTAGCTCAAGTGGTACCAAGCCAACCTTGGACACACAAGGGCCCGATCTCCAGTACTGCAAAAAATAAAATAAATAAATAAACAGAAACAAGTAAACAACAACAACAAAAAGCCAAGAGCTCAAATGAGCAATTAACTAATAAACCAGCTTCCATTCATGGCAGGCTCAACAAAATCATCCTTTTCCCTTAATCTACTGGGCTGCTCAAAATATGAGTGGACAGATGCACCTGGCTCCTGTCCTTTCCCCAAGCCTCAGGGCTCCCAGAAGAGCCCCCTTTTAAGTTGCTTTCTTCTTCATTTTCCCGGGATAATTAAGTTAACAGAAAAAGAGAAGTTCAAATGTAAAAAAGGACTGGGAAAGAACATGACCTTTGGCTTGTAGAATAAACTAGTCTTTGACTCATCATATTCATAGAACAAGAAATGTTTACAAAAGACATTGTTATCGCTTCTCGGCCTTTTGGTTAAGATCAAGTGTACAAAAGACATTGTTAATGTAAAAATGCAACACGACCTAATCACATCTTTAGTAGCAATATTTGTCTGCAATATGTGTTGTTGCCTACAGTGTTGTTGCTCTTACCCACATTTAGACTTCCCCGTGGCTGTATCTTTTTCTTTTTTGTTTCTATCCCTCATTCTGAACATTTCTTCACATATTGCAGTTCATAACTGAATTATATTTTCATCATTTGTTATTTCTAACAAAAAATTCAGCTCTTAATGTTCAAATTAAATGGGTAAAATATTTTGTTTCTACTTTTTTAAAATTCAAATAAGCTCTTTAATAAAATGAAGCCCTTTGGCAACTATTTTTCTGCTTGAGCCCTGGTTCCGTTAGATAAAACTCTTCCCTTCCCTATCAGACACAGAAGGTTAATGGTCACATGGCTTCTCTTATATGAGAAAGCAAAGTAAAAGACAATGAAAAACAGAGACAGAGCTCTTGAAGAAGGAAAGGGTCATCCATACTCTATTCAGCAGCTCTTAGTGACCAGCAGGTTTATAAAATTGTTGCGTGCATTGAGGTCTGGCCCATGGCTGCGTGAAGGCAAAGCCAGTTGGATGCAACCTGTGACCTTGGTTTTTGAGTCACCTCAAACAGCACATCAGCTGGCCACCGGTATGACTTGAGTTTAAATGCCAAATCTCTAGGAAATCCACCGTCTCCCAGAAAGCCTCTCCCTGGGCACAGATGATAAAGGGATTTCTTTGGGAGGCCTCCCGAAGCCAGACAGGGCTGCTCAGGCTGCTCATTAACTGTATTCTTGACGACCTCAGAGCCCCAGGCTTAGTCTGCCCCTAAACAATTCACATTGCTCTCTGGGACATGAAACTGCAAGGAGAATCCTCCCTTTGTGCTCACTGTGAGGTGCACCTGCAGTCCCAGCTGGTTGGGAGGCTGACGTTAGAGAACCATAAATTCAAGGCTAGCCTCAGCTACTTAGTGAGACCTTGTGTCAAAATAAAAGATAAAAAAGGCTAGGGGTGTAGCTTAGTTGTAGAATGTCCCTGGACATTATCCTCAGTACCACAAAAGGGGAAAAGAGAAGAGAAGAAAAGAAAAGAAAAGAAAAGAAAAGAAAAGAAAAGAAAAGAAAAGAAAAGAAAAGAAAAGAAAAAGAAAGGGCTAAACAATGTTTCTATGCCAATGGCAGAAACTTAGTTTCCTCTTTCCACCTCAAAGGGACAGAAATAGAATCAGGACTACTTAATAGGTTAATACCTCTTAATCATGGGATAATGGAATTATGGCTACTTAATAGGTTAGTATTTGCTCCGTTTAACAACAATAAATAAGAAGGTTAACTCCTCCATGTTTGCTGAAGAAAACTTCTGTAGGTCTGTCAGTTACCTGATTTAGTCTTTGTAATCACTCTGTGAGGCAGGAAAATCTCCATTTTACGGATGAAAAAAGTAAGGCTCAAAAACATTAAGGTATTCACTTTTGGCCGAACAGCCAGTAGGTAGCATTGTAAAGATTCAAACTCAGGTCTAACTCCAAAGCCTCATGCTCTTTCTACTACATGGTGCCTGCATGTGTTCAGCTTGGTCAGACACTGTGCTCAGACCAAGGCCTCGGGCAGTCTGGCCTTTGATAGCACACAGGAAGTTGCCTAAAGGTCCCCCTTCTTACCCATTTGGCCAAATGCCTTGCTCCTTCATCAGAGACCTCAAATGCCAAGGAAGTTTGAAGCATTGGTAAAGCGGTATCTGGACTCTACTAGCTGGTAGCCAGCAGAGCTGCACCAACTGCCCCTTTCCCTGGGATCCTGGCTTCCTCCTATACACCAGGATGATGTCTTCAATTCAACCACTCTTGTTCAGAACTAAAAATACTGCTATCAAGGCAGAACTCTGGTGCTGAATCTGAGCAAAAGTATTGCTGGTGTGTGAGAACTCATAGCACAGCTCTGAGGTGGGAGAGGGCCCTGCTCTCGGCCAAGCCACATCCCAACAGGGTGGGGAAAATGATGCTAAGATACTGTTTTTATTTTATGGATGAGAAAGCCCAAGTCAAAAGAGGCATGGGGCAAGCCTCTAGTAATGTTGTGAGGTTTGAGAGTAAGGACTCTGTCTCTGAAGTGGCCTTTAAATAAATCCCAGAGGAATCTTGTTTTTAAACCAGATTTTAGTCTGGTTTTCCAGAAGCTCTGTTCACATGACAACAAGCAATACTATGCTAATCACAAAATCTCTGGAAATAACTGCTAGACATCTCTAGGTGTTTTCTGCATTGGAAATTGCTACAAAATGTTTTGTTTTGTTTTGTTTTGTTTTTTGCTTTTGAGACAAGGCCTCGCTTTGTAGTTCAGGCTGGCCCTGAGCTCACTATGGTGCCCAGGCAAGCCGCCGCGAACTCAGCAATCCTCCTGTCTCTGCCTTCCCAAGTGCTGGGATTACAGGCGTGAGCCACCACGTCCGGCATTGTGGTATGCGGTGTTGATTGTTGGTGGGCGTGTCTCCACGCCCAGCATTATATGTGGTTACCGGGGATCCAACTCAGGTCCTTGCGCTTGCGAGGCAGGCGCCAGAATCACTGAGCTAACCCTCCGGCCCCAAAATGTATTTCTTATATATTATTTCATTTGATATTTGAAATTCTGAAGAATACTGCTTCCTATTTTACTTAACTGGAAACCAAGACTCAGAAGCATAGATAGACCCAAGGCCATAAAGGCAGAAAGTGATAGATTGTGGGCACAAGCTAAGGACTAGATTACGTGTCTCTACAGTTGAGTCCAAAATGGAGACCACGAGCCACATATAACTTCTGAAATTTAAATTCAGGTCAAATAAAATTAAACACCCAGTTCCTTACCAACACTAGTTAATAATGCACGTTTTAGTCCTGTTCTTGGCTGGGATGTGTTTAGAAACATCTCTAGCCTCTGACCACTAGATGGCAGTAGCACTCATTGTTCTCATGAGATGCACTTCGGGCCTGAGAGGTAGAGACCGCCAGTCCTTGTCTGCACAGTGTTTTCCTGAAGGGGGCAGAACTGCAAAGTCGGGTGAACCCACGCAACCCTCAACTATGCAGCCTGCAGTGGGTCCCATTGTGATTCCAGGTTGTAACCGCTAAGGGAGAAGAGAGTGAGCGTTGCAAGTGAGCATGGCCAAGGAGCACGTACGCTCTTGTCTTCACTAACCACTTAACTAAAGCTACTTGCGTTATGTGCTTTCGGTTGGCACTGCTTGAAACACAGCATCAAACCACTGTAGGCACGCACTAAAGGCATACAACTTGGATGCCCCATTGAGTACCTGGGAGATGGCCTACTGTACAGCTTGGGATAAATTTAGAAACTTACAAAAATCCAGAAAGTTCAATGTGAGTTTTTTTTTCTAATCCGAATTATTATTATTTTTTCCATCCTTCTCTCCTTCCTCTTGTTTCTGCCACTTCTTGCGATAGGTCCACTGCCCCTTGTATCTCACCACAAGATCCTCACTTTCAATCAGGCTGTTTGGCTGAATGGTGCCAGGACCAGAATAACGTGCTGCAACACATTCGTGAAATTTTTACTGCAAAAGTTATTTTAGTGGTGTTAATAGCTGACCCATTTAACCTTGCTAAAATCCAGATTTGTAGAGTGCTTTAAGTCATCGTGGGCTAGGCGTTTTCACCACGCAATATTCAAGCCATACCCTCGCCCTCCCTCGCTCCCTACCCTTCTATTACATGAGCACCTCCTCGGGCAACTCTCCCTGTAGACTCTTGGGCCACTTCTTAGGAACTCCAACCAAGCCAGGACTGGGAGGGCCACGGATCAGCCACACCAACAAGTCCGGATTCACGATGTGCACAACAGCAGATCCTGCCAGTCCCTAGAAATTTATTCCCAGTCCAGTCATTGCGGCTCGGTCATTTCCACTTCAGTGCTTCCCTCCTTCTTGCCTTTCGAAGTAAATTAATCAACAGTTGCAGCCGCTTCAGGAAATGTCTGCCTTTTCTGTCGAAGCCCCTTGCTCACTAGAATTCAAGTGATGCAGTACAGGCCGCAGTGCCAGAGAAGGAACAGAGAGGCAGAGAAGCCTCGTAGCATCCAAGTGCTGAGCTACAAGCTGACCTGTCTCTGCCTCCGCCGGCGGCCCAGCAAGTCCTGCAAGCCCTGCAAAGGGCACTGATTGCCACTGCACACCTGAGCCAGCAGGGAGAGCCCCGCACTTGCCTAGCGGCTGCACCTCAACGCAAATTCAAGCCCCAGAGGTGGTGCGCTGCCTGCCTCCCACCCCGGTGTGGCTCCTCGTTTCCCCCTCTTCGCAGCAAAAGCCAGACTGCGGTGGGTACAGATTCCCCGCCCAACCTGCTGGCCTGCGCTCCGCCACCCTGTACTCTAGTGGAAGTCCATCGGCCTCACCCACCACTTACTCCAAAGTCTTTCACCAACCATAACAGGCAGCTGAGCGAGCCAGTGGCAGGTTACAGAAGAGCCCATACTGTGGCATTCCTTGGTGGTGCCAGGCGAGGGCAGCTTTGCACTCCAGGCTGCCACATGCTGGCAGTTCCAAACTCGGGGGTGGGTGCAATAACAGGCCAGGGGGAGTTTTTTCTTGGGGCCTCTGAACCAGCTCTAGAAGAAGCTGGGCTAGTAGTTCCTTACATGTTTGGGAGCTGTCAGCGGCCCCGCCCCAGCCCGCGCACACCTGCAGCATGCTCTTTCTGGGCCCACCTCTCTCCCCTGCAGGGCTAAAGAGTGTGAGCGATAGTTGGGAGGGAAGGTCTTGAAGAAAAAGCACCATCTTTTATCCTGCCAGGAAAGGACACCGGAAGCCCTTGAGAAGGAAATGTGAACACACGGGTTTCTGGCATTTTTTGACTGTGGAACTTGGAGTGAGGCTGTGGCACTGAACCTGAGGAAGACTGGGAAGAGGGGCAGCAGGCACATTTAAATAGCAAGGTTGCAAGAATCTCCATTCTGATTTGAATTTTTTTTTTTTTTGAGACAGGGTCTTGCTTTGTAGTTCAGGCTAGCTCTGAGCTCACTATGTAGCCCAGGCAAGCCTCGAACTCAGCAATCCTCCTGTCTCCGCCTCCCGAGTGCTAGGATGACAGGCGTGAGCCGCCACGCCCGGCACTGTGGTATGCGGTATTGATGGCTGGTGGGCATGAGTCTCCACACCCAGCATTATATGTGGTTACCGGGGGATTGAACTCAAGACCTTGCATTTGCAAGGCAGGCGCTGGAACCACTGAGCTAACCCTCCAGCCCTTGAATGTTGTTTTTGACCCATCTCAACTGTTCTTGATCAAACTTCAGGAAAACTACTCCTAAAGCCATTCTGGGATCACAAACCAAAAATCAAGAATTTGCTTAAAGTTGTCAGGTCTTTCCTGCTCTTCAGCTGAAAGTCTCTATCAAAGATTATATATTTATAGCCAGGCGTGGTGGCTCACGCCTGTAATCCCAGCACTCGGGAGGCCGAGGCAGGAGGATTGCTGAGTTCGAGGCTTGCCTGGGCTACATAGTGAGCTCAGAGCCAGCCTGAACTACAAAGCGAGACCCTGTCTCAAAAAGGGAAAAAAAAAAGATTATACATTTATATAACTGGCTAGGATTTTTGACCCATGCAATTTACAACCCATAGCTCTGCCCCAGTCTCTTCTTACCTGCCTGTTACATATATGCACAGCACCCTGTTTATACCATGGCTTATATTGCATAGGTTCAGAGATATGACTGATCAGAATGTATCTGCAGAAAACCAAAAATACTGAAGGGGGGGGGTGAGAGGATGTGGGAGAGAGAGAAAATGTGACCTAGCATTGGGTATCTGGAAGACACAATGGGTTGTCATTCCCAGTTCAATAAAGGGCTGTCCCTGGCCTGGCATCTGAGACACAGAGATATGTAATATTTTGGTTGTTTAAATATATAAGAGTATAAGAAGCTAAACAAATGTAGACACAGGCTTTTGGCTTTTAAAAATGACTTTTTCAAAGTCAAGTTTTCTCCTGTGAGTTTACTTGTAAGCTTCATAACACACTCCCTGGCTAGATGTGCTTTGACAACTTTCTAAAACCAGCTTCCCTGCATTAAAAATAAGTTGAAGAAATTTAGACTGGGAACCTTCAGGGCATCCTGGCCAGTCTGGTAGCCAATGGCTTGTTTTCTCCATCAGACACAAATAGGCAGCACCCTATCTCTGAAATGCCACTGTGGGAGTGGACTCTGGATCTGGACTGTGCCTAGGACCCTCTTAACTCTGGAGAGGGAAGACACGACTCCTGGGCTGGATTCATATTGCAGAGGCTGAATCTTGACCTGTGGCTAGAATGTCTAGCTAGAATTCTCCATTATTTATATATGATGATGGCTTAAGCACTTAGTGGTTTTTCTATAATTGTGGGGTTTTTAAATTTTTTTAATTTTAATTTTTGGGGGTACCAGGGATCGAACTCAGGCCCTTGTGCATCCAAGGTTGGCACAGTACCACTTGAGCTAAATTCCCAGCCCTCTACAATTGTGTTTTTGATCATGGTATAATTTCTGGAGTAACTATCAGAGTTGTAATGTCAGGGGGTGGTTAGAAAACACCAATTTTAGTGTTAACTAGGGAAGAAGCTAGTTAGAAAAGCAAATCTGTGTTACTCCTTTCCACCCAAATAGGATACACTCCAAAAACCATGGGTTCATTTTTTTAAATTAGTATACATGGTTTGTAACTACATGCTCAAGTCCTTCCTTTCGATGCTGTCAATAGTCAGGAGTAGAGCTATGTCCACAGAAAACCTCTCCTGGAACTTGCAGACCACACTGATGTCTGGCTTCTGAACTCCTCATAATAATTATGGTTAGGGCTCTGGAGCCACAGCTAAGTGCAAATTCCGACTGGTTAAATCTCTGAGGGGTGATGATTGTTTTGTGATTTTGTAAGAAAATGTCTTGTTCTTAAGAGACACATTCTGGAATAGCTAGAAGAAAAATGTAATGTCTGCAATTTATGCTCAGATGGGTCAGACAAAAGCATAGGAGGCATTAAAAAACATAAAATGCTGGGCCAGAGGATGTGCTCAGTGGTTCCGGTGCCTGTCTCTTGCAAGCGCAAGGTCCTGAGTTTGATCCCCGGAAACCACATACAATTCTGGGCATGGAGACTCACGCCCACCCGCAATCAATACCACATACCACAGTGCCGGGCGTGGTGGCTCATGCCTGTCATCCCAGCACTCGGGAGGCAGAGGCAGGAGGATTGCTGAGTTTGAGGCTTCCCTGGGCTACATAGTGAGCTCAGAGCCAGCCTGAACTACAAAGCAAGACCCTGTCTCAAAAAAAAAAAAATTCTAATAGTTGATGAATCTAAGTGAAGCATGTACGGGTCTTTATTATAGTAATTTTTTAAATCACCTGTAATTTTAAAATGCTACCTAAATAAAAAGTTGTTATCTAAATAAAAGTAAACTTTTATCTCTGCCTGCTCTTAGCAACTGGATTGCAGTAAATGGTTTAATCTTTGAAAAACAGAGTTTCTTTGGCTCCAAAATAAAGACAATCAACAGTAGTCACCCAAAGGATTACTATGAGAATTAAAATGTGCTGAGTGGAAGGAATGACTAGTCAGTGGGACAGATAGAAGTATGTGGCCAGGGTAGCTGGCTTCCAAGAACTGCCCCCCACAAAAGAAAGAGAAACAAAATGAATTAGAAAACTCTAATAGTACACAAAGGTATTAAATTATGGAAATAATAATAATTACCTTTACCCTTCACCTCCACCAAGTCCTTATCCTTCTTATTGTGTTCCTTCTAGAAACAAAGGACTTAGGCCAGGTGAGTCATTCATGGCAGGGCAGTTGCCTAAAATTCATGAGACGCTGAGAAAAAGGCTTGGGTGCATTCACATATATGTATGTGTATGTGTGTGTATACACATACTCATATATGCACACACATATGCTTCGTTTTTGCAATTGTGTCATCTTCCCTTCCCAAGCCAAAGTGTCCCTCATAAGTCGTGCATCACTTAATGATGGAAACACTTTCTCAGAGATGCACCATTAGGCTGCTTTATCATTGTGCAAACATCACAGAATGTATTTATACAAATTAAGATAGCTGTAATGTTATTAGATGAGGTAATATCCTATGATACCACTATCATATATATACAATTCACTGTTGACCAAAATATTTTTATTCAGTGCATAGCTATACTTTTATAACTGCACACCAAAAGATTCTCAGGTGATCCACAGGAATGAAACTTTGAGAACTAATACATTAGCATCTCATATATTCAACCTCATAATTTCTATCCTGTTTTCTCAGTACCTCAGAACCAGGCAGCAACCCCTGGGAACAGTAATCAAGCCAACCAACCAACACATTACCTGTCTCAAGCCACAAAGATCATAGATTTGAGAGTCCAAACAAGTGTTGGGACTGTTACAAAATTCCAGTATTACGGTGAACCCAATCGATGCCTTTATAAAGGGGCATGGAAAGGAGGGAGGCAAACTTGCCCAGAAACCTAAACCTAGATTCCAAAGCAAGCAAAAAAAAATAAAATAAAATAATAACAATGTCCCACGGTAGAAGGACTTCTAACCCCCTGCTTTCTTTTTTTTTTTTTAAGCCTCTGGGCAAGATGGGAAGAGGACTCACTTACAAGTGACTTCTCAATTGAAGATAGCTGATTACCTCTGTGTGAGAATAGGGATGGTTAGTATCTTTCCTTTCCAAATCAATGTACTTCTTGATCAGGTACTTTTTCCTCCATGGCACTGGACAATAAAAGCAACTGACTGGCTGCAGAGGTGTGCTAGATGGAGAGTCACTGTTGAAAATGTCTTGGATGCTCCTCACTCACATCCGATGTAATTTTGGGAGGACTCACTCTTGAACGCCTTCTTCCAAACTCTAGTTTAATCTTGGTAGATTGAGCATATCTCTGAGATCCCAAACACTGCTTACCTGGAGATGAAACACGTCTTTCTATCTGTACTCTTCTTTCACACACAGGAAACTGCTTTCTGATACATGATAATTAGAGACATATATGGCTCAATGCGACTATGTTGGATTTGCTATTAATTTCCAGAATCATAAGACCATGAACTTGTCGGGAAAGACATGAGGACTTCAGGAAATCTTATTTTTTAATACAAATAATTGAATTTTAGCCGCAGCAGTAGATTTTTTGAGTTAGGACAAGTGTGTCAATCCTAGTGGTGAGAGACTGAATATAGAAATGGAAGATAACCAGACCATGTATGACAACAGAATTTTGTTCCACAACCTCTAAAGCAAATAGCCCTGAACAATCAGGACACAGTCTTCCATGTGAGACTCGCTTTTTTTTTTCCACTCTCCTGCCCCCATCTCAGGAAAAAACCGAGAAAGCAAAATATGTCTTGCAAACCAATCATACAGGAAGCCACATTTACACTTAACTTCTCCCCAACTTCCCAAAGCCAATATCTTCCAATCAGCTCAGATCTGTAGCTTTCTCAAATTTTCACTGTAAAGGTTTGTATTCCCCTCCCTATGTCTGAGTTTCTGGCAATGCAAGTGATGGTGGCTGACTCCTCTGCTATATATAGTACACTCTGAATAAACTTCCCAATTTGGATCTCATTTGGGTGGTTTTCATTTATTTTACAATGTTCTATCACATAGCTGGCTACTTGTTCCAGCCTGCTCCCTGCCATTGGCCAGGTCTGCCCACAAACATCAACAGGGGCACACTTCAATTGTCTCAGCCACATTGTAATATGGCATTTTCATGGTTAAGTATCCTCCCCCAGCTCACTTTTTGGTGGCTTGGAGTTATGACAAAAAATAAATATTTTTTTTTAAGCCAGAAACCTTAGTACTTAGTTATTGACCTCAGACATGTTACTTACCTTCAGCTTCCACTCATGTCAGGTAGAGGAAGTTTTCATAGAGGGAAGAAATTTGACCGACAGAATAATTTGAATGTTTACATCCTTAACCCTCAGAGCAGTGGACCTAGCCAAGCATACACTGCTAAGCAGTAGACTGAGAAGGGAACAGTCAGTCATCTGAAGAACTTTCATGTCAGACTCTAGCCTTTCTGGCCATCTGGCTGATGGCCAGGAGAAAATGTCCTTATTTCTTTGATAAGTGGGCACACAGATCTATTGGAGAACAAATGAAATGGTCCAAACGTTTTTTGTTTTTGTTGTCTTCTGACTTCGATACATAAGTTCACTGAGTTTCAATTTTCCTATTTGTAGAATAGTAACGAATCCTCCTGTCTTCCTGGATAATCAGATATTACAAAGATCTAATGAAATAATATGTGTGACGTTATGCTTAATTTTCTAAGTATTGCACAGTGCCAAAGAACTCTTCTCAAAAAATATAAACTTACTACAGGAGTCCCAGCAGAGAGAGACCAAAGGAGGAGTGCAATGATTCTTTGTGTCTTGAGGCTGGATCCCACAGTCTATCCCATAGGCTCTGCCTCTTGCAAAGGTGTTTTCCTGACTCCTCCAGGGCCTAGTGTGCTCAGAAGAGGCTTTTCCATGTTGGCAAACTGGCTATTCTCTTATTAATTCACAAATGAAAGTTATTTCTTGTCTCTGTATAGCATTTAACAGTTCACAAGCCTTCTTCATAACTTGCCTTTCAGTAGAATAAAAGACATGGAATAATAGAATGGTAGAGTACATGAGTACAAAGGTGGGCTGCTTGGTAACATGTGAGCTTGAGAGCCTCATGGTTGTTTAACCTCAGGCAAATGACAGATTCTCTACAACCACTTTCTTCACTTGAAAAATAAGTATGAAAATAAAGTCGTGCCTACTTCACATTAATGTTGAGAAGATTAAGTGAATTAATATATTTAAACACATAACAGTACTTGAGATTTAGTAAATGCTTGATAAATCTGTTACTGTTCTGGGGGGTACATATACTCAATTGTAGAACTGGGACCCTTATTCTAAGAGAAGTAATTCTATAAAAAAATAAGTGCACCTATAGGATAGAAGAAAATAATTGCAAACATATATCTGATAAGACTAATATCCAGAATATATAAAACACTCCTACAACCAACAGCTAAACAAACAACTTGATTAAAGATTGAGAGGAAAAACTTGAATAGACCTTTCTTCAAAGAATATACCCACAAACACAAGCAGTAAAGTTCATCACTAATCATCAAAGAAATACAAATCAAAACGACAGTAAGATACTACCTCACTCCGATTAAAATGGCTCCTCTATTTTTAAAATAGGAAATAAGTATTGGCAAGTATGTGGAAAGCCTGGAACCCCCGTGCACCATTAATAAGAATGTAAATTGAAGACTCCCTATGGAAAGTAAAATGATGACCTCTAAAAAATTAAAATTCAAATTACCTTATGATCTACTAATTCCATTGCTGAATATACACACAAAATCCAGGACTGGCAGACATTTGTACACTCAGTATTCATAGCATTATGCACAATAGCAACTCAAATGTTCATTGATGGATCAGTGGATAAACAAAGTGTAGTATATACATATGATAGAATATTATTCCCTCTTCAAAGGGATGGAAATTCTTTTCTTTGCTATTCTTTTTTATTTTTATTTTATTTGTGTTGGTGCATGTTTGCAGTGCATAATTATTATATACCTCGGGGGGAGTAGATACATATACATAACACATCTCAATTCTTTTTCATGCCCTTCTTTCCTCTTTCTCTCCCATCTCTTGGTTCCCTTCAAAATGTAAGGATATTTTCTTTTTCTTTTTTGAGACAGGGTCTCGCTTTGCAGTTCAGTCTGGCCCTGAGCTCACTATGTAGCCCAGGCAAGCCTCAAACTCAGCAATCCTCCTGTCTCTGCCTCCTGAGTGCTGGGATGATAGGCGTGAGCTACCATGCCCGGCACTAAATGTAAGGATATTTTGACACATGCTAAGACATGGATAAACCTTGAAGACATAATGCTAAGTGAAATAAGGTAGGCACAGAAAAACAAATATTATATGAAAATACCTTTCTGAAGTATCTATAATGGTCAAATTTATAAGGATGGAAAATAGAATGATTGTTTATAAGGCTGGGAGGAGCAGGGTATCAGGAGACACTGTAAATGAGTTCTATGGATCAGTGGCAATGATGGAAGCACAGTAATATGACTATAGTTATTATCGCTCACCTGCACCCTTAAAATTCTTAAGAGGTAAACATTATGTTAACATACATTTTATCAAAATTTTTAATTTTTTAAAAATCAATGTAGTGGCTACGGGGAGACAGAAACATGAGCCAGAGTATACAACATGGATCAGAATTGAGAAAATGCTATTTTAAAAATAAGGACAGACTCACCTTTTCCAGCACACCATATGTCTGCCCCCCTTGCCCCTTGTACCAGGGAAGGAACTCAGGACTTTGCACTTGCCAGGCAGGCACGTTGCCACTGAGTCAAGTCCCTAGCACCAGCATGCTGTACATCTCACCATCTTGCTAGGTTCTCCCCAGTCTAAAGATTTCTGCTCAGTTTCAGAAGGATTTTCCTGTCCTAGAAGCCAAGAGAGCAGTAAATGACTGGTACCTACATGTTAATACGCCCAAGTATATTGAAGGAAAGAAAACCTTTTTTTCCTAAGTAATAAATTGCCTCTCCAACAGTCTGACATTTTCAGAAAGAACTCAACCAAGACTGGCTGATAGCTTCTTTTTTTTTCAGATTTTATTTTTTACTAGTACATGTGTGTAGTATGTAATGATTACATTCCTTTGTGGGAAACCAGTACATTACATAACACATCTTAATTCTTTGTTCATCCTCTTCCTTTTCCATCCATTCCCCCCTCCCTTCATCTCTTGGTCCCCTTCCCATTTTCAAAAGATCTAAGGTTAAGACCCAACTTTCTAGCAAGAACTTCAAAGCCCCTTGTAGTCTGACCTTCGAGGCTTGCTAACTTTGCCAGCCTCAGCTACCTCCCTGCTTGCCCTATTTCTCTAAACCAGTCTTTTGGGAGGGGGGTTTCACACATACTGCTCTGTTGGCCTGAGAAGCTTTCTCTCCACTCTACCTGCTTCCAATCAACTCTTCCTTCAGGTCCCAGTAAAATCCTCACTGCCTTAAAGAAGCCCTCCTTGGTGTCCTCAAATCAACATATTATGCCTTTATCATATGTTCTTGTAGCATGTATCTCTCTTTTCTGAAACTTTTTACAATTGTTTTATCTCTATGCTGGAGATTGAACCAGGGCCTTCACAATGAGCTGAATCGCTAGCCGCCCCCCCCCACTTTGAGACAGTCTTTAAGTCACAAAATTTCCCAGGCTGGACTCACACTCGTGATCCTCCTACCTCAGCCATCAAGAGGACTGGGATTGCAGGTGTGCTCCACCACCCCCAGCTCCACAATCATATTTCAACATTCACTTTTGTGATTGCACTCTAAGTTTCATGAAGACTGGGGCCATCTATGGTTTCTCTTGTCACCATTGCCAGACAGTGCCTGGCCGTAGTAAAAACCTTAAATATTCATGGGCTAAATTAAAGAATAAGTGAAAAACAATATAAAATATTTCCAGAAAGTTAAAATAGCAAACTGTCAGGTTTCCAAAGGACAGATTTCTGATGTCAAGAATCTTTGAAAGACAAGATTGACAAGAAGTTACCAGAGCTGGTACGAGCTTGTGAGTAGTCTCGCATATTTACAAACAATAGCTCCACTCTGTGCCCTAATGATTCCATGTTTCAGGGGACTTGTCAAGAAGTTTTCTAATGTCAGATTTATCAAAGCTATTCAATAATCTGCACACCCAATTATCCCGGTAGGAATCTACATACCATATTTGTTTACCTTGAAGGCGATAGCAAGGCTCAGTTCAATGTTCTTCTGATGTTGGGCAGCATACACCTGGCAAGAGGTGAGTTGGAGTGGAAACTAAGTCCTTAGGAATCAAGACAGACCTGGACAAGAACACCAAGAAACCCGCTGAAGATATGTTGTTATTCTCAGTACAGTGTTGTCCCTGTGAAGAGGTACAGAGACTTCAAGCATGACTAATGCTGTGGGCTAATACTGAACTTTTTTGATGTGACAAATTGCCTGGAGTTTTTAAAAGAAAAAAGCAAAAGAAAGACTTTTGATTTTTAACCTTTTAGAATTGTGTTTCAAATCTCATACATTTCAGAAATAATCATTGCTGGGAATTCTACTAAATGACTTTGAACTCTGTTTAAATCAATAACATTTCTTTATTTACAATTAAAAACAAACAAAAAAAACAAGTGAATCCTTAATGAGAGCAGTGGGGTGTTTCTCTGGGTCTGGAAATCATGGAGTTCCTTCTCTTAAGGTGACTGGATTCTGATTAGGTAAGATAGTAATAGAAACTCTACCTGGCTCTCTCTTCCCATATCTCAACTTGCCTCTCAGTTCTATGGCTCTTGGGTGCTGCTCCCCATGCAACTGAGGTGCATTGTGCTGTTCTGACCCAGGGGAAGGCCACCTTTTACCCCAGTGAGCACGACATCTGCTTCAGAATCAGTGTGGCTACACTCTGAGGGTGGAAGATACTTTGAGCTCCACTCTCAGGGGTAAGAAGCTAAGGGTCGGGGACAGATGGTGGAAGCCTGAGTAACTGGAATCCAAAAAGCCAAGTGGAGATCAAAGCTTCGGGTTTGGGAAACAGGGCAAGAGGTATAGCAAATACCTACTCTAGAGTAGGTACTCCAAATACCTACAGACCCAAAGTCCTGCTTCACTGGAGGCAATAGATTCCAGAGTCAGAAAGAGACTTTTCCACCATGATGTGGCACTTCTGTTCATCTTCAAAGATTAACACAGACCTAGCAGAAAGGATGGCCTTCTGGTTTATGAGATCTCCGAGACAAGGTAGACTAAAAGGCAAGTAAGGTGGGATTTTCACCTCCATATCTTTGCATCTACAGAGCAGTATTTTGTGGAGGAGAGGGAAGTTGATTGATTTTAGACACTATATACAAAAATGGCATTTCTTCACCAAAGACCAGAGCAGCCAAAAGTTTATAAATGAAGACTCAGTGCTTTCTTTGAAAATATGTTATGTGGTCACTAGAAAAAAGTAACTTAAATTCTTGATTGAAAATATTCTGTGTTGGGTAAACAGAACCCAGAAGCATTCACAGAATGACTTCAACATGGATAGGCATAATCAGTCTGGCTGAAGTGATACATGGCAAGACCAAGACTCACTCATTCGCCAAGGTCAAAGGAAATCTATGGAGTTGACAGAAATCAAAACAAATTTCCCAAGCTCTGCCAAAGTGCTCTCTAAACAAGGTGGCTTTGTGTTTGTGGCTGGCCTGATCCTTGCTCTTGTCTTCTCAGTCAGTTCTTCTAGAACTTTGCTCATGCTACTCTGTCACTTGCATGTCCTGGAGAAAGCACCCTGGCCGGTATATCAGGAGCCCTACCACAGGCCACTTCTAACTCTCCACTCCTTTTTTATTGTGTTTTTTTATGTTGAATATGAAAATTTGTGCCAGACTTAATAACTAGATGCTCTTTCTGGTCCTTTCAAACTCTGATGACTTCTAAATTCCCCTAACAGGAATCTGAAATGCCTCACCCCATTTCCTCCCTTCTAGGTGGGGAAACAGCTAGCACTCACATCTTCCAGAAAGCCTTACCTTATGACAAGCTATACCCAGTCCTAGACCCAGATTTCAAAATACTATTCAAGACATTTCATGGGTGCCTTTTGATAGGTAGATCCTTGAGTAGAGGAACTGTGCTTTCTTTTCTCATATGTTATCCTGTCAAAATAAAAAATAAAAAAGAGCTGTGGATGTGGATCAGTATAAAGGCCCTGAGTGCGATCTCTAGTACCACAAAAATTAATCAATTAAAATTTAATTTAATTTTTTTAATTTCTAAAGTTTTAAATTTTATGTACTGCATAAAGATTGGTTGACTAATCAGGCCATTACTCAACAGAAACTACAAGAAAATGTGGGGGAAAAGGCAGCAAAAATTACACTTAAATTATCTTCCTAAATATGCCAAATATAATCAAGAACAATAGTTTAGAGTCAGACAGCTGGCAAGTTTGAAACCTGGCTATGCTAAATACTAAATGAGGTTCCTTGAATAAGTCACTTAGAATCAGTGTGCCTCAGTTTTCTCATCTGTAAAATCAAGGACAGCAGTAGAACTACTAACAGAGCTGTAACTCATTGAAATCATGCTTTAGAAGTCTTAAGCACAAGGAAACACTCCCAGATGTCAGCTCTGATGGTAATGATGGTGATAGCACCCATCCCAAGAGGGCAAGCACCAAGGAGAATGTCCACAGGCTTAGGCCACTGTTACTTTCTTCTCATTTCTAAAAGTGTAGAGTTGACTACTAGAATCTCGTATAAATGCCTGGTTGCCTCCTGGAATACCCACACTTGGTTACAAGGAGTCAGGAAGTGATACAAGGTCCTTTATTAGTTGCTCTCACAATTTAGAGAAATGTCTTTAAGAATTGTGGAAACCAGAAACAACTTCAGATACACTAAGCCACCTCATCTTAGACAAAGGAGCCAAACATCCTCAATGGAGAAAAGACAGCCTCTTTAACAAATGGTGCTGGAAAAACTGGGCTTTAACCTGCCAAAAACTAAAGCTAGACCTACCTCTTTCACCATGTGCCAAACTAAAATCACAATGGATTAAAGACTTAAACATTAAAACAGAAACAATAAACCTGCTGCAAAATAGGTTAGGTAAAACTCTTGGAGACATTCGTTTAGGCAGAGACTTAATGAACAAAACCTCTATAGCACAAGAACTAGCAGAAAGAATCAACAAATGGGATCTCATCCTACAAAAAGCTTCTGCACAGCAAAAGAAACCACTGGCACCGCTAAAAGACAACCAACAACATGAGAAAAAAATCTTTACTAGCTTTTTCAGACAAAGGGCTACTATCTAGAATATATAAAGAGCTTAAACAAATCAGTCCCCTCAAGTTTAAAAATCCAATTCAAAAATAAACATCTGAAATGAGCAGACACTTCTCAGAGAAGTAAAAGCAGCCAAGAAGCATTTGAAGAAATGTTCAACATCATTGGTTATTCAAGAGATGCAGATGAAAACAACACTGAGATTTCATCTCACTCCAGAAAGAATGGCTGCTATTGCTAAATTAAACAGTGATAAATGTTGGTGAGGCTGCAGGGAGAAAAGAACCCTTCTTCACTGTTGGTGGGATTGTAGGCTTGTGCAACCATTGTGGAGATCAATGTGGAGATTCCTCAGAAAACTACGATTAGAGGTCCCATTTGACCCTGCAATTCCCCTGCTAGCAACATACTCAAAGGAATTAAAAGAATCATTTTGTAAAGACATGTGTACACCCATGTTCATAGCAGCTCAGTTTGTGATAGCCCAATCTTGGAAACAACCCAGATGCCCATCAACTGGAGACTGGTAAGGAAGATATGGGTTGTTTTTTTTTTTTTTTAAATAAAGTGGAGTATTATTCTGCCATAAAGAATGACAAGTTTCATTCATTTATGTGCAAATGGACACACCTTGAGGACACACTAATAAGTGAAATAAATAGATCACAAATATGTAAATACTGTATCTTTTCTTTGTATGAAAACCTGTAGATGTACATGAGTTCTAGAATGGATGAGAGCTTTTGTGAAATGGGAAATACTCAAAGGGAAAGTGGTAGGGGAAAGTAATGAGGGGGAAGAATAAATATGATTTGAAAAGAAAAAGAAGGCACATGAATAAAGTGGGTGGGGGATGTGGGGTGGGTTGGAATATGTGTAAAAATGAGAATTAACTCATGTCATATACTGATACAAATTCCCCAGTGTTCAGTGTGATTGTGAGCTGTATGTAAAATGTACTGATAAAGAATTCAATTAAAAAAAAAGAATTGTAGAAACTCAAGAGTACAAATGTGAAATATTATAAATGGTGTATATAAGAATATTGAGGAAGAGAAAATATAGATCCTTTAATATATCAAACTCTGTTCTTAAAAGTACATCAAGAGTACGAAGGAATATATGACAAAAAACTGACCACTCACCTCGGGTCCAGAAACCAGTTTTCCTTTTTTTCTTCCACAATGTTTCTAGGTCTCTCCTTGTCCCTCTCCTTCTTCCTCTTCTCCTCTCTCTGTCTCTGTCTCTCTCTCTCTCTGTGTCTCTCTCTGTGTCTCTGTCTCTGTCTCTGTCCCTGTCTCTGTCTCTGTCTCTCTCTCTCTCTCTCCCTTTCTGTTTTTGCAGTTCTGGATAGCTCTGGGGCTCCTAAGTATTCTACCAGTTAGATACACAGCTTTGGACTTCTTCGCACCTATTAGATATCTCAACTTGGAGTTCCACAAGTACTTCAAGCTCATCCTGTGCGAAACAGAATATTTCCCCCCTAAATTCACAATTCCATAAGTCTTCTCTGGCCAACCAATTTTGAAAGAATTGGAAAGTTAACTTCACCTCTCTCTTCTTTCTCAACACTCCACTGCCATGTAATCAAGAAACTTTGTGGATTTCAATGCAAATAGTTCTTGAATATAGCCACAGCTTGCCCTCTCTACTGTAGTGCCCGAATTCAACCTTCCTTGAAGCAGAACAACATTTTTTTCATTAGTTCCTTTATTATTTATTACTCAATTCCTTCCAACACTGCCATCTACAAAACTACATTGTAAAAGTCAAATCTGCCCAAGTTACTTACCTGCTTTTAAAACACATCCCTGTCTTTCCAGTCTTTTAGGGTGAAGACAGTTGGTGAGACACAAGTCATGGCCCCCACCTAAATTGTGACACACATGCTTTCTTCTCTAGCAGGGCCTCAGATAACTTATATTAACAGTGGAGAGAGATTGTAGGCCTATGAATGGCCCTAATTCATTACTGGTTTGCTACTTCACACATTTATTCCACATCCATCTTACATATATTACCTGTCTTCTTTCTTACCTAGTAAATCTTACCCACTTTTCAAGATTTACTCTAACCTGGTCTCCTTTGTGAGGTCTTCACTGCTGTCTCCTCTGTTTGGCTTGTCCTTTGCACATTAATGTGCTCCAAACACAACCATCACTCTGTAACTGTTCAAAGTGAGGCCACTCAACAGGGTACAGACATATTTTATTCATTTCTATTCTTTAATTGAATTCTTTATTGGTACAATTTATATACATCTCACAATCACATATAACATTGGGGAATCTGTACCAGTATATGACACAAGCTAATTCTCATTTTTACCCATATCCCTACCCACCCACACCTCCCCAACCCCATATATATGCTCTTTTATTTTCTTTCCAAATCATATTTATTCCTTCCCTTCATTACATTCCCACACCAAATTTCCTATGGAAATTTCCCACTCAATAAAAGCTGTCATACTTTCTAGATCTCATTTATTCATTTCTATTTTTAATGTTTAACACATAACTAAATCTAAAGAAGGCACTCAATAAATTTGAGAAATGAGTTAACCACCTTACTAAGTCCCTATCTCAAATAACAGTAGGTAAGTGTGTTACAATGAGTGTTCCCTGACTTGTAAAGGACAGAACATGATTAATTTTAAGGGACATGAGGCCTAGCCATGATAGTACGTAATGTTACCACAAGTCACTCACCAAACTCTTTCACTTTCACTGCCCAGATAAGAAGCCAAAAGAGAAACAGCACTGGTATTGCTTTGATCTTTTGATCCCATAGTTTCTGTACCTTCTCCAAGTCCTATCTAACACTTGAGGCCTTGCTCATTAGGAGCTTCTTCCCTAAGATCATTCCCACCGTAGGCCAGTAAGAGATTCCTTCTCTGAACTTCTGGAAGGTTTGTTACCTAGACAAGTCTGGCACCCACTGTAGACTACCTCTTGGGTTATTTGACTTTCCTGAGAACCCGCAGCTATCAGAGTAGAAAAAGGCCCAGGAAATCTGGTCGGTCTCCTTGTGCTCAAGGCTGAGAGAAGTGACTTGCCTAAACTCCCCTGGGAAGTGTGATCAAAACAGATTCATAGGCTATACCCATAAGTCAGAATAAGCATCTGAGGGTATCATTTGAGTTCTCTCCACCCCATGCTAGATTGATGTTGTATCTTCTCAAGTAGCTCACCAAAGGCTGATAGAAGTTTCCTTCTTCTAGCTCTGAGTCCTCCGTTATATCCACCACAGCAGTGTCCTACAATGTTTCTTCGGTGATTAGCCCTGTGCTACTTCTCCGTGAGTAAATGAAACAAACAAAGAAACTTGAAGTTAGTCTAGCTGAGAGTGTTGAGAGAGATTTGACTTAGCAGACCTCCCCAAATACTGTTTTCTCATTTTTAAACTGCAAAGGTCATCATTAACCAAAATGAATTCAGTTTTAAAGATTGTTTCTTAGGATGATTAAGGAATTTTCAAACATCTTTCTTAACTCTCCTTTGGGGAGAAAAATAAACATTCCAAAGCAAATAAACACACATATATGCACACAGACACACACACAAACACATACATACAGGCAGAATTACCTGGACATATACTGGGGGTCACAATCTTACACTGCAGAGGTATCTATTCCCAACATGGATAGTGACCCCATACAATCAAGAAGACTTACTGTAACATAGAAGTTCATTACAGTATCTAGGCTGAGATCATTAAGGCAGGAAGGTGGCCTCAGACATTGTGATAATTCTTCCATTGAGGAAAATGAAAAACTGGGCTTTCCTCTTGAACCTCAGTTTCTCAGAAATTTCCACTAAAGTCTTTCCCTAAGATTCTGGCCAGTTAAAGTTCTGTTGTGTAGAGAAGCCACAGACATCTGTACCTCAGGCCTAGCTCTCCACTCACTCTGCACCACCACCTACCCTCTCCCCACAGGCATAGGCCTCTGAGAAGAAAAATGACCTACATGCTTGTCAGCCACCAGAGAACAGACACAGAACAGTCCTAGTCTGGCCCTCAAAGTTCCCACGTTGCTGGAAGACCACTGTCCTCACCCTGAGTTTGATATCAGTTGGACACCTGAAATTCCTGGTTAGAGAAAGGGCTAAGATCAGTCACTCACTCACTGGTGCCCCTAGTCAGCCATTTGCAGCAACCTGAACAGCTTGTTCTTAGTATAGTCCATTAATACTCATTTGCATTCACAGTTTGTCCTGTTACCCCTTTGGGGTAGAGGTAGGCAGACAAGCTTCCCTGAGCAAGATGCCTAAAGGCTGAATATATTCAGGACCAACAATTATCTAAAGTGCCCCCAAAAGTACAAGCTATATCCTGGAGGCCAGAGAGTTCATGGGAGAAGGTCCTGCTAGGTGGCTGACTTCCAAGAGCTAGTGAGAGCCAAAAACAAGAAACAAAACCTGAAAAGTAAGACAGTGCATAAACCTGAGAAAGGAGATAGGATTGGAAAGCAAGGATGAGAGCAAAGTGAGAACATCTAGAGGATAGAGGCAGGGAGTTAAGGCATAGCCATAGGCCTCCAAGAACATGGGCAGGATCATCCTGGAATAAATCCTCTAGGCTCCTTCCTGGCTAGATGCTACAGTGTTCTGGTGGGACCTTGGCAGAGTCTTGTTCTCAGGGGTTTTGAAGCCATTGAGAACTTTTCCCTTATGTGAGAAGGAAATTCAAACCTAGCACTAAGCAGTTGCAGTGGCACTTGCCTGTAATCGCAACACTCAGACAGGCTCATGCAGAAGGGTCACAAGTTCCAGCTCAGCTTGGGCCACTTAGCAACTTAGTGAGAACCTGTTTCAAAAATAAAAAAGCCTGGAGATGTTGCTCAGTACAAAGGCGCTCAGTTCAACCCCCAGTAGCACCAAATAAATAAATAGCACTAGGCCCTCACAGCTTTTGGGTCTGTTTTGGAGAAAGACCCATGTACAGCTGATCAGAATGTGTATTCTGATTTTGTGGGGTGGAATACTCTGTAGATGTCCATTTGTTCAAAACTTTGTTTCAGTTCTGGTATTTTGTTGTTGAATCTTTGTGTAGTTGGTCTGTCTATTTGTATGTCAAATTCTTTTGTACTGCTTGGGAAGTTTCCTGCCATTATGTCTGTGAACAATTTTTTAATTGAATTCTTTATTGGTATAATTTATATACATCTCACAATCACATATAACATTGGGGAATCTGTACCAGTATATGACACAAGTTAATTCTCATTTTTACCCATATCCCTACCCACCCACACCTCCCCACCCCCATATATATGCTCTTTTATTTTCTTTCCAAAGCATATTTATTCCTTCCCCTCATTACATTTCCACACCAAATTTCCTATGGAAATTTCCGATTCTACAAAAACATACTTTCTAGAGCTCATTTGCATCTATAGGTGCTCATATCAAAGAGAAGATCCGGTATTGGCCTATCTGTGATCTATTGATTTCACTTATTAGTGTATCCTCCAGCTGTCTCTATTTGCACATAAATGAATTGATCTTGTCATTCTTTATGGCAGAATAATACTCCATTTTATTTAAAAAACCCTTCTTCTTTATCCAGTCTCCAGTTGATGGGCATTTGGGTTGTTTACAAGATTGAGCTATCACAAACTGAGCTGCTATGAACAAGGGTGTACAATTGTCTTTCCAATGTGGTTTTTAAAATTCTTTTGGGTATATTCCTAGCAGGGGGATAGCAGGGTCAAATGGGACCCCTAGTCCTAGTTTTCTGAGAAATCTCCACACCTATGTCTTATGTTATTCTGCTTTGCATCATATAAGAGCTACTGGGTTGATTTTTCATGGTCCCTAACTATTTTTAAGAAATCTTTCCTTTCCTTGTCAGTAACTGCAATCCCAGCTTCTATATCTGAGATTCTGTCTTTACATTCACTAATTCTACTGCATTTTCAATGGAGTTTTTATTTGAATTTCCAGTTGAATCTGTTTGTTGGATTCTATTTGTTTTCTACCCTGGGATTCCATCATACACCTGAGGTCCTCTTTTTTTTTTTAATCTGTGTCTTTTACTATGGTTGCTATCTCTATTGTTAGTGAGAGATTATTTCTTCTCTTTTTTTTTTTTTTTTTTGAGACAGGGTCTCGCTTTGTAGTTCACTATGTAGCCCAGGCAAGCCTCGAACTCAGCAATCCTCCTGTCTCTGCCTCCCGAGTGCTGGGATGACAGGCGCGAGCCACCACGCCTGGTGAGAGATCATTTCTGATTTCACTTTTTCCAGATCCTCTTTTGTTGCCAGTTCATGAGTCCAGGTGTTCGTGTTTCAGGTTGGTCTGCCTCATTGCTCCCTAAATTTCCTTTTGGTTATCTGGAATTCTGGGTTTGATTCTTATTTAGGTGCTTTCTCATTTCTATTTTTTTGTTTATTTTTATGATGTTTTTGGTTTAATTACTGGGTTACTTTTTATAAAATTCTTATTGCAAGTATCTTTCTTGCTAATATTTAGAACCCATAGAGCTAGCTACCTAAGTCATCTTTCTGGTGGAACTGGCCCTGAGGCCTTGAGTCTGTAACAGCCCTTAGGCAGTTTCTGTTCCGGAACACCAGGAAAGATACTTGAACAGGATGATCAGGTCACTAGCTACGGTAGTACAGTGAGTCTTTATTGTAAAGACTTTAATTCTTCCAGTGGGCTTCAATTTTTGTGGGGGAGCTTCAATGAGGCCCTGTCTTTACTATTCATTGTTGCTCTGTTTGTTGAAATTTGGTCTTAATAGTCCTGACAGGCTGTGCTGTGCAGATACAGATCCCCGAGCTACCAGGACAGCCTGCTGCAGCCCAAGGCAGAGTTTCTGGACCTCCTCCTTGTGCAAGGGTCCCAGGAGAACTGCTGGGGACTGCTGAGCCCGCTGTTGTGTGAAGCTCAGGAAGGAGCTGTCGGGCCTCTGTGAATGTCCCAGCTAAATGTCAGTCCCACTCACTGGGCAAACTCTTTCTTTCTTTTTTTGAATCTTTTTCTCCTTCATTAGTTATTTTGGGGGTTTTTCCCCCCTCTGGTTTTTCTGCTGTTTTTGCTCTTTTCTTGTTTTAACTTTGTTTACTTCTTTTCTTTATTTTGCTTTCAGTCTTTTCTTTTTTCTCTTCATTCTTTTCTGTTACAGTATCTAATACTGTTAATTTCATTTTACTCCTTAAATGGATGCCTTATCTCACTTTTCTCCCATTCCCTCTTCTATTAAGTATTGAAATTTTACCTTCCTCATACTCCATCCAGTTCCCCACCCACTCTATTAGTAAAATAGAATTAGTAAAATAGAATTAGTAAAATAAAAAAAATTTTTTTTTTTTTTTTTTTTGCTTTTTGGAGACAGGGTCTTGCTTTGTAGTTCAGGCTGGCCCTGAGTCACTATGGTGCCCAGGCAAGCCGCCGCGAACTCAGCAATCCTCCCGTCTCTGCCTCCCGAGTGCTGGGATTACAGACGTGAGCCACCACGCCCAGCATTATATGTGGTAACCGGGGATCGAACTCAGGTCCTTACACTTGCGAGGCAGGCGCCGGAACCACTGAGCTAACCCTCCGGCCC
>PVIC010019786.1:0-30202 GCA_004025085.1 Thryonomys swinderianus | reverse complement strand
AACTCAGCAATCCTCCTGCCTCTGCCTCCTGAGTGCTGGGATTACAGGTGTGAGCCACCATGCCCGGCACTGTGGTATGCGGTATTGATTGTTGGTGGGCGTGAGTCTCCACGCCCAGCATTGTATTCTGTCACCGGAGATCGAACTCAGGACCTTGCGCTTCCGAGGCAGGCGCCAGAACCACGAGCTAACCCTCTGGCCCTATTTACCTTTTCTTTTATTTAAGAAATATTTGTTGAGTAATATCTGTATGCTAGAACTTATGCTTTTAACAAAACCTGTCTCTGACTACCAGGGAATCACAGGGTATATGCACCCTGCAAATAACTGTAAGTCAGAGATTCCAACCTACAAAGAAAAGGTCCATGTACTAACTCACACTCTGTACATTTACACAATTTTTGCTGAGGGCCTGCCCCTTCCAGGAAGCAGAAGAGGAACCTACAACCTATAATTTAATCTCAGTCAGCTATCAAGCCCCTGAACATCAACCACGCATATGAAAAGCTCTAACCATATGGTTTATAATCCTGAGTTCAGTCCTCAGAGCAAATACATTTGTATTAAATACATTTGTATTAATTCAGAGTTCCTCAGCTTCCATTTATCTAAAGGCTTGCTTCCACTGTCCCCACAATTATCTAATACATTACACAAAACAGGCTGAGGTTCTTGGTTTCCATTTCAAATACTAATAAGAATTCCAATGCTTTAAACTCCATGCTATTGGATTAAGCTGATTGTAACTCTTACCAATTCATGCCCGTGGGGAATTTGTCACCATTCTCTGTGCGTCATCTGGTACCCTTCCAATCTATAACTCTAGCCAAAGTGAAAAGACTGCTAACAATGAAATATGCAAATAGCTTTGCTTACATCGAGAAAAACACATGCCCTCGCCCTTCTCAGAAGCTAGGAAACACAATGTATGATGCATTATTTCTAGTTCTTGGTTCCTAAAAGTTAGATTTCTAATTCAAAGAGAATCAAAGAGACAGGCCTGCAGCATCAAGTTTGCATTGTGTAACTCTGACACCAGGTCAGGGTTGACCAAGTTAAACTTAACAAATCTCTTTACTGGAAAGTAAATTTAAGAATGATAGCTACTCTTTGATAAGTAGATCCTTACAAAGTGAATGAAGTTAGAGATGCTTAGGAAGTATGATGTTTCAGATTTGATGGCTGATATTATATGGAGGCTTGTGGCCCAGCACCAATACCCTCCTAACAACACACACAAAGATAGCCTCAAATCATAAACAGCTCCATCACACAGCTAACCCAATCACTTCAAACCACATCACCACGGGCCCACCTATCCCCTTGCGACACTCTCTATAAAAGAATAAAAATACTACCCACAATAAAGAAGCTTCCTCCCTTGACCAGGAAGCGTATTGAGTCTGGCGTCCCTGCTCAACCTCCCGCCAGCGTGACCCCACTGAACAACAAAACAAAGACCACAACAAAGACAACAACTGTGCCCAAAAGTGGGACATTGCTATGGGTAATCCTCCCCAACTCAGGTGAGTACTCTGTTGCAGACCCCGACTCAGACCCCCTGGCCGGTAACCGGCCCCCTGACTAGTCGACTGTTGCGGACCACTCCTTTCAGTGCTGCTGGACCCCCGTCCGTCTGGTCCACCTTTCTTTTTCAGACCCTTCAGAACCCCCAGTCTCAGAGCCCAGGCCAGTGACTGGCTCCCTGGCTCCTATATTTTGCGGAACCCTCCTAGAGCCCTCCCCTGCCACTGTTTTTCTTCTTTTCCTCTACTTATTTCTCTCGTGGTTCAGCCCCCCCACACAACTCCATGACTCCCCTACGTACCTCCGTGCTATCACTACCTTTTCCTTCCTTCTCCTCTTCAGTCTCTGTACTCTTGTCTGTTCCCCTTAGGGCCCTCTCATACAATGGGTAACATCCAGTTTGGCACCAAATCGTCTCAAAATGGCGCTGAGCCACCTCAGCCGCTCCCTCCCGCCCCTCAGTTTCTCTTCCGGTTTTTTCTCCCTATGCTCCACCCACATGCACTGCCCACACACCTCCTGACTATACCCTCCCCTTCCCTCTTGACTAACAATGAGCCTCCCTCCCACTACCTTTGTGAGGCTTACAAACCCCACACAATGCCTGCCCTATGCCGCCCCATTAATAACTCTTTCCTTCCCCCACTCCTCTCAGTGCGAGGCCTTCCCTGTTTACACCCAACCAAGAGGTCAAGTATATTGGGCACCCTCTAACCCTAAGGTGTGGAAAGACCTTTGGGCAGCAGTTGCAAATCACAGCCCTCAAAGCCCCCTGGCCCTACAATTGCTTGATAATTTTGCACAACAGGTCAACTGCCCTAAAGACTGGCTAGACCTTGCACATACTTGTTTACAACCTGGAGATTTCCCGGTTTTTAAGGCCATGTTCTTTGATGAGTGTGAACAATGAGCCCATGTTAACATGGCCGCACAGCCCCCTGTTCTAATAACGGTGGACCAGAAGGTGTCAGCCCACGTATTCAAGTTACTGTTCAGGCTGCATTTAACCAACCCTATTTCGACCAGGTTCACGATTGTGCCATCTGAGCCTGGCAAAAAAAAATCCCCTCATGCTGCAGCTTAGTCCCTCTGTCTAAACTCGTCCAAAAGACTAATGAAAACTTTCTTGACTTTTGTCAATGCATCATAGAGGCAATTACCCCTAAAGTTGCCCATACGGACGCCCATGACTCTATGATGAAAGACCTTATTTTTGAAGGGACTCAAAAAGTTTACCAGTCAGCTATCACCTCTTTGCTCTAGGCGCCTTGATGACTGGATTCTCGCTACCAAAGACATTGGAGCTCCTGCTGGCTCAGTTTTGCTTTCACAACTTGCTGACGTGTTCACTGCATTAACACCCCCCAGACATCAACCTCTTACTTGTTGGCACTGCTGTTAGCCAGGTCATGTTTATGCCTTCTGCCCACTGCACTTGCCCTCCATTCTGCTCCCAGCCCCCTCGCCTGCCAAGCCACCTCCCTTACCTGCTAAGACATGCCCCAATCCTTCCTCTATAGCTTTCCCATGGCCCCCCACCCCTTGCCTATGATGTGCAAAAGGATACCACTGAAAGCAAGACTGCTGTGCCAGATATCATAAAGATGGCTCCCCCCTACCGTTTCTTTCCACTCCCCCCTCTTCTTCTGACCCTCCCCTTTAAACTAATAGCAGGGCAGTTCCCACTCAAATAGAACACCCTGCTACACAAGCCCTTAAACCAAAGTCCTCCTCATCAGGTATACTGGACCACACCTATAGAAACCATGAAATCATGGCTTACCTTATTTTGTGCAAACAAAAAATTTAAACTTCTCCTTGATACTGGAGCAGATAAAACCATCCTTCATAATGAAGAGTTCCCCAACTGGCCTCTAGTCCTAAGCCTGCCGGTCAGAGAGGTTGGTGGCACAAGCTCATTTTGAACCACCTCTTCTCCCATTAGCTGGAGTCACCATGATGGTCACTGGGGAAAATTTAGCCCCTTGATTTTAGAAGATATGTCTAATAACTTGCTTGGTCGTGACTTACTTGAGGCATGGGTGCAGTCCTCACTACTGACGACCTAGAACAGCACCCCCAATACTAAAGGCCACTTCTAGTCTCCTCCTGTCAATCCCCATTCAGCTGCATTGGAGCTCAGATGCCCCTGTATGGATTGAGCATTGGCCCATGCCTTTACTTAAACTTGAGGAATTCCATTATCTTGTTAACCAAGAATTACAGGCCCATCACATTGAGCCCACCACAAGTCCATGGAATACCCCTGTCTTCATAATTCAAAAAAAGATGAGCAGTTTTCGGTTCCTCCATGATATCAGGGCAATCAATGCAACCATGAAGTCCCTGGGAGTACCCCAATTGGGGCTCCCACTTCTTCCGGCCATCCTAAAGGGACAATATATTGCCTCTTTAGACATCAAAGACTGCTCCTTCTCTATTCCATGAGGCAGATCAACAATGCTTTTCCTTCACTTTACTCCCCCCTCAACAATCAGGGGCACACTTTAAGATCCCACTGGCGGGTCCTTCCTCAGGGAATGAAAAACAGTTCCACAATCTGCCAAATTGCAGTCAGAGCCATGTTAGACAAGCTGACCCTACTAGCTACATGCATCTTTTACCATTATATGGACAACATCCTCATGTGCTGTCCCCAGGAGGCTACCTTCCACCAAACCCTTTCTGTCCTTTTACAAGGACTCCAACTGGGCTTGTCCCTGGCTACCCATTCCTACCTCTTATTTAGAGCTTCTTTTTCAATTGCTGTGTGGCAATACTGACCCTTATCACCCTGAATTCTCACTCTGGCTGCAAGCTTTAAAAGACATAAATCAAGCAATACAGGCTGTACTCCTTTATAAACATGACCCCACTAACCCTCTGATGGCCCTCCTTCTAATCCTTCCCCCTCGCGCACCCTTGGCTTGCTTATGGCGGTCTCAAGGTCCTATTGAGTGGCTCCATTGGGCCCTCAGATCTTCTACAAAGTATATCAACCCATCAACGTGCCTCCTTGTGACTCTTACTTTAAAGGCTAAGAGGCAATCCCTACAGGCTTTTGGTAAAGATGTTGACATCATATGTCTCCCACTACTGTCAGAGATTTCAAGGCTTTTCTAATGTTAGAGGACTCTCTTGCCTGGGCCCTTCAAGGGTACGCTGGCCAAATTTCATATCGCCTGTGAAACCATCTGATCATCAAACTGCTTTAACCACTGGATTGGGTTTTCACCAATCCTTTTACCAAACATCCCATCCCTCATGCACTCATAGTCTTAAGCAGTCCTCTTCACCATGGCTTACTACCCTGCACAACAAACTTGCTTAGGCCTGTTTTACTCTCAACTTCCTCACATTTGATAAAAATGGCCAAACAGAGGCCCACTGCCACTGGAGCCCATTTCCCCCCCCCTTCCCCCTCTTCCTTTAGTACAATGGAAGGATACCCTAACCTATCAATGGAGAGACCCAGCACCTCTCCTTACATTAGGGTGAGGATATGCTTTTATTTTTCCACAGGAAGAAGTCTAGTCCCCCTGGATACCCTTGGCAATATCCATCCATATACTCCTGCAGGACCACTACCTGGCTCTGATCAAGCTCCCCCTGTCACCTCATTAGATGACTCCACCACTCCTCCTGCTGCCCATCCTTGTTAACAACATCGTTGCTAATCCAGTCAACAGACCAGCACCCCAGCCCAAAGGCCCCAATGGACTCACCTGGACCTTGGAATTTCAGCCATCACTGCAATTATTGTCTCTCTTGTGGCTGCTGTCTCGGCAGCCACCACTTCCATAACCCTTCATAACCAGGTAACCACAGTTGCCATGGTCAATCAACTTGCCAAAAACACCTTTAAAGCCTTAGGACAGTATATTTGGAAAACTTGGGGCCCCTTGTGTAGTTCCTTCCTGGCCAAACTTGCCTAAACTATCTTAGCCATTAACTCCACTTCTTTAGACCTCCTTGCTGGAGATAATGTTTAGCAAACATTGTAAAAAAGAGTTACCCAAGGTTGGAAAAAATTGTTCACAAGTTACAAGGTCTGATATTAACCTCCCCTTACATAATAATCTTTGTTGGCACCATTTTAACAATTCTGTTTATGTGACACATAAGGAGGCCAAACGGAGATATCATCAAAATCACAAAAATATTATTCTATTGGCTGAGGCACTAGATGCTACTAGGAGGCAAGATAATAACTCACAGAGGCTCAAGTCTGGCCTGGACAAATTCAACATGCGTACATCTAATGGGCTGCCTAGCCAAAGATGGGTAAGATCCTCAGTGCTGGGGACAACCTAAGACAGACACAGTCACATGATGTGTTACGCGCTAGCGAACCAAAGACAGGTAAGATCTCAACGCTAAGGACAACCTAAGACAGGCCCAGTACCATTCACCACTAACTTCTATGACAGGTTGGCTAGCCAATGATGGGTAAGATCCTCAATGCTGGGAACAGCCTAAGACAGGCATAGCCTCTTGCCTCCCTTATACATATATACTAAGTAGGAAAAAAAGTTGCCCAGCACCAATATCCTCATAACAACACACACAAAGATAGCCTCCAATCATAAAGGGTCCTATCACAGAGCTAAACCAATCACTTCAAACCACATCATCACAAGCCCACCTATCCCCTCATAACATGCTCCCTTTTTCTCCCATCCTCTATAAAAGAAAAAAACCCTACATGTAATAAAGAAGATGCTTCCTCCCTCGACCAAGAATCGATGTGTTGATTCTTGGGTCCCCGCTCACCCTCCCATCAGCACAACCCCAATAAACAACAAAACAAAGACCACAACAAAGACAACAGAGACTGATAGTATATGTTGACTGATACTATATAAGAGAGAACCATAGAATCACACATTCTGTCTCAGGGGAAATGAAGCAGAGAAAACATATCTGGAGGGAACAAAGGAAGACTGAAAGCTGAACTAGTTCACAAAAAATGTCAGATGACTTTTAATATCCTCCATGATGCATGCCTATGCTTAATGTTTGTGAGAACTATGTATCTTATTATCTTATAATAACTTTTTAAAGGTTCAGCTACCTTGAGGTGATTTCTGTCACTTGCAATCAAACAGTCCTAATTAATACAGCTCTTGTACATAATTAGCCCCACACATATGTTGGTATCTCCAGCTGTTTCAAGAGCCCTCACTTCTTCTTACTGACCAGCTTCTAAAGTACTAGTTTAGCTAAACATGGTGTGTTCATTGATTTAGTTGCATTGCTTCAGAAACATTTATGATGTATCAGATCATGTGTTAGATGAAAGGGATAAATGATGAAGACATAATTCCTTCCCTCAAATTGCTTATAGACCTGAGGTACAGCCAAATGGGAAAGCAAGTAATTATAGTACAGAACAGTTGGGGTTCAATTTGAAACTTTACTATAAAGCCACCATGATAAAAAATGAATGGTGGTAGCAAAGTAACAGACCTGAGGATTAATGAAATAGATGAGAAGATCCAGAAATAAATCCAGATACACTAAACTACCTCATCTTTGATAAAGGAGCCAAATACCCTCAGTGGAGGAAAGACAGCTTCTTTAATAAATGCTGCTGGAAAAACTGGGCTTTAACCTGCCATAGACTGGAGCTAGAGCTATCTCTGTCACCATGTACAAAACTAAAATCCAAGTGGATTGGAGACTTAAAAAGTAGAAACAACCTGCTGCAAAACAGGTTAGGTAAAACAACTCTTGGAGACATTGGCTTAGGGAAAGACTTTATGAACAAAACCTCTATAGCATGAGAGCTAGCAGAAAAAAAATCAACAAATGGGATCTCTATCCCGCACAGCAAAGGAGGCCACCACAGAGTGAAAAGATAGCCAACAAATTGGGAAAGAATCTTTACCAGCTGTTTCTCAGACAAAGGCCTACTATCTAGACTATATAAAGAGCTAAAAAAAGAAAAATCAGTCCCCCCAAATTTAAAGACCCAATTGAAAAACAGGCAGCTGAAATGAACAGACACTTTTCAGAGGAAGAAGTAAAAGCTGCCAAGAAGCATATGAAGAAATGCTCAACATCACTGGTCATTCGAGAGATGCAGATGAAAATAACACTAAGATTTCATCTCACTCCACAAAGAATGGCAGCTAGCTCAAAATTGGCCAGCAACAAATGCTTCTCCACTGTTGGTGTGAATATAGAATGGTACAACCTCTATGGAAGTCAGTGTGGAGATTCCTTAAAAAACTAGCATTAGAGTCCCATTTAACCCTACTATTGCCCCACTAGGAATATACACAAAACAATCAAAAGAAACATATCAGTGACATATGTGCACTCATGTTCATAGCTTATCAGTTTGTGATAACTCAATCTTTGAAACAACCCAAATGCCCATCAACTGGAGATTGGATAAAGAAGATGTGTTTTTTTTCTATAAAATGGAGTATTACTCTGCCTTGAATAATGATAAATAATAATAAAATGAACATACCTTCAGGATGTACTGATAAGTGAAATAAACAGGTCACAGATGTGTAAATATCATATCTGTTCTCTGATATGAAAACCTGAAGTTGTTAATGAGTTCTAGAATGTATGGTGGATATTGTGAAATAGAAAATATTCAAAGGGCAGTGTGGTAGAAGAGTAATGAGGGGTGAAAAAAAATGTGACGATAATAAAATGGGAAACAAAGCTTATGTATTTAAGGAGTGGAGATTGCGGGTGGGTATGGAAATGGAAAAAAATTAGAATTAAATTGTGTCATATACTGGTACACATTCCCAATATTAAGTGTGATCATGGTGTATATACAATGTACCTATAAAGATAAAAATTAAGTGCCAGATGTGGTGGCTCATGCCAGTAATCCCAGCACTTGGGAGGCAAGGACAGGAGGATTGCTGAGTTTGAAGCTTGCCTGGGCTATACAATGAGCTGAGGGCCAGCCTGCGCGACAAAGCAACACTCTGTCTCAAAAACAAAACAAAACAAAAAAAAAGATAAAAATTAATTTAACAGAAAAAGAATAGTTGGGGTTAAAAAATATTCAAACATGAAGCTATGGGAGCACAAAATCTAGACTAGTATCCAAAGGTGGAAGTGGTCAAGAAAATATTTCTACTGTAATTATGTTTATACACTGAGTAGCAGGTTGCTAGACCAAAAAAATTGGGGGGAAATTATATGGCAGGCAGAAAAAAACAATGTATAAAAAAAGAAGTTTGAGTTCTTGCTATGGTTGGGGACTATAAATAGTTTGTTGTGTTTATAGCTATGTTTTTGTACAAATAAACAAATGATAAGAGGGATAAGTAGTATGAATAAAGTTAGAAAGGCAGATAAATTCTAACTCATAAAGAGTGCTGTGTAGTACACTCCAAGATGTATTTCATTTTCAATGCTACTTTAAAGATTGTGGAAAAGACTGGAGATCCAGGTCAGTTGTAGAGAACTTTAGCATACAATACAGTTCCTAGCACCTCAGATAATAATGATTACTATAATAATAAATTGCAGGTTAAATGTTACACAAAATTTTTTAAAATTTTATTAGTACATGTTTGTGATAGTGACTACTTTCATTGTGGGTATGTTGTATAGGAACATGAAATGTCTTAATTTTTTACATCTTCCCCTTCTATTTCATTTCTTGGTCTTTCACTTCACATTTGTAGATCTATTTCCCTATTTCTTTTTATCTATTATTTTGGTCTTAAGTTTAGTTAGATTTTAGATTTCTCATGAGGGAAAACATTTGATATTTAACTTTTGGGTCAGATTTATTTCACTTAATATTATGCATCCATTTTCCTACAAGTAACTCAGTCATCCTTCTTCACAACAGAGTAGTACTCTATTGTGTTAGAAGATTATAAAGAATATTGCCTTATTAATTTGAAGGATGGACTACAAAATTGAGATGAGGCACAGTAATAAGGAGAGAAAATCATAAGCAGCAGGATCCTAGGAAGAAACTGAAGGTGGTAAGCCAGCTGAGAAGAGGAGAAAGCTTGAAATAAAATCATTGTGATGGGATTGGAGAATAGGGAATGTCTGTGAAAGATAATGGTGAGTATAATCTATTCAAAATTAGCTTTGTGTGTGGGCAAAAGATAAGAGTTTGAAGAGACTATCACCGTAGCATTTTGGATGCCAGCTAGGAAAATGAAATCCTGGATGAGATATAGAAAAAGAAAAATATATATGCAGGAATAATTAATTCTGCTTTTAAATGTTTGTGAAATGCCCAAGTATGCATGTATATATCAGACAGAGGTAGGGCAGCTACAGATACAAGCAAGGATCCCTGGTGTCAGTTATGGGACAGAGACAGTTTTGAGATTGTATTTGAAATTTAATTATATATCACAAAAGGAAAGTGCATAAAATTAATAGAGTAGAAGATAAGAGAAAAAAGCTTGAGGTAATTATGAAACAACTAATGGGAAAGAGACGTAAGAAGAGACATACTTTAGGAAATACAAATTCACCCAGGTAAATAAATCTAGGCTACAAAGAAAGAGGGCTAGAATATAGATTGGAAAAAAAGAGAGAGAGAGAGCATGGGATAAAAGAGATTCTAGCACCTAAATGTTTACATAGGATCTTACTCTGAACCCCTGAGCTACAAAAGAGGAGTGTACTGGGCTGCACTTAGGTCTAGACCAATTGTTTTATGACATGTCACTTTTTGTCTCTGGATCTATGTTTCCTCATTTGCAAAGTATAAACATTTAACTAAATCATCTGTACAGTCATTTCCACCTTGGATAGTCTATCCTTTCTTTTTAGTGTACCAAAAGGATGAGACAAAAATACAACACTATTCAAGCGACCATTATACATTCCAAATCTTACCGATGAAAATGTGAGAATAACCAAAGGATTTTTGTGGGTCAGGCACAAATCAAAAACAAGCATGATTTTTTAAAGTATAAAATAATAACTACAATTCATGATGTGCCTATTTAGTATTAGGCACAACTCTACTTGTTTTGTAGATATGTTGTATTTATTTCAAACCCTAGTTTTCATGACAATGTTGTTATATAGTTATTATTATTCCTGTTTTAAGGGCAATAAGATTTTTGACAAGTGCTATGATTACCAACATCATATATATTAAGAGGTAGAAGCAAGACCTGTTACTCAATATGCATTGTTCAAATGTTCATGGTTTTCCTATGATAGCACATCACTCCTGGTCATTCCCTTCCCATAAGAAGCTCTGACATTTAAAGAATAGATAGAAGAAGACATATAAGCATTGTCTCCCAATATCCTTTTTAAAAACCCTTGTAAATAATGTTTTAACCAAAATTACAATTTATAGACAAAGATGTATACACTTTGATTTTACTAAGTCCCACTTAGGACTGCTTGGAAAAACAAAGCTAGCTTCTGTAAAATGAACATAGGTGCATGTGTTTCGTGTGCCTGTGTGTGTGTTTGTGTTTTTAGTGCTGTGATTGAACCCGGGCCCTCTGCATGGTAGGCAATCACTCTATCACTGAGCTACACCCTCAACCAATTTTATTACTTTCTCTTCACTATAGCATCAACTCTCTATCAGCTCTCAAAAGACACTAAATCCATGTCCTTCATTTTTATGACACCTTTCATCTCAGCCAAAGGGACTCTAAAGGCAAACAACATGGAATAAACTATATGAAGAAAAGATCTTGTTTGCCTTGTTAGTCAATAACCAGTATCTAAAATCATGCTTGACGCAGAGAACAGGATTTGGAATAAGTTTTATTATGATGTGCTGAATGGTGGCTTAGGTTATCTTGATATTATGTAATTCTAAATGATATAGATAGGAAAGAGGAAGTTCAAATTAACAAATTTATAACAACAAAGATCATATTAGTTTTACTGTATAATAAGCTGTACAGTTTGAATTTCAAGTTTCTGCAAAATACTCACTACTTCTTCCAGTCCCTCCTATGATTATTGTCCAAGTAAATACAAAATTAGCTACATAATGTCCTGAGTTAGAGTTAAATGCCATATGACTTCACCAGAAGACAGTGATCTTGTAGCATTCTTGAAGCTAGAAAAATGTTAGTGGATCATTTTTGTCAAGTGCTTTCATCTTCAATTGCATAAATGTAAATATACTTTTATCAATGAAAGAGAATAAAGGAATATTTTTTGCTGAACACTAATGATATTCCAGGCATTTTCTTTAAAGCTATAAGAATATTTCCTTACCAATCCTCCACTGCTCCCAAGATCACATATCTCCCAAGTGGTGGCACAGATATTCAAACCCAGGTCTGTGCATTTGGAAGCATATGTGTTGTGGCCTTTCTTAGTCCCAGTCCATGTTGCATAAGCATAGTGCTCTTTCTATACTGTTATGAGTTCAGGAAAATCTACAGCAGATTTTCCACCTTCCTTATACAATTATCTAATTTATTAGAACATCTACCTATTATATTCTTCTTATACATTATTGTTGCTGGCATTCCACAGCAAAGATCTCTTAGTGTTCTAATTCTCACATACCAATCTCATCTACATTACACTGTAGTGGTTGTGGATCCCTCAGCTGGTTTTCCCTCAACATTGGTGGCCTCTGACCCTATCTATTCTGTTCATGCTTCCTCTTCTTATACTTACACACATACAATGCACACACTCAGATAACTCACATTCTTACTAGTCTTCAGTCTGAGTTCTGGGTTTCCATTGTCCCTTCTAACTACAGCCCTGTGAAATTAGCATGTAACTTTAAATTTTGTGATGTTCCTGACTTGATGAGTTTAGAAAGCAAATTATCAACACATATGCTTAGTCCTAGTTATTATCCAAATTTTTCATGCCAACTCAAAAACATGATTTTTTTCAGTAATCTTCAGTCTATACATACTTATTCTTGTTTTCATTATCTTTCTTTCCTTTCTTTCTTTTTCTTTTCTTTTTTTTTCACTTCTCAGTAACCTACAGGAGCTTCAAACATTACATTAGGGTCTCAACTATATGACTCCTAGGTGTCTTCCTACTTAAAAATATGTTAAGATTCTGGATTAAATGGCCAAAGTTTTCTTAGTACTGAAGTTTATAATTTATTCTACCTACTTTATTCTAATCTCTTCAACCTCTGATGATTATCACTATCATGGGCATTTTATCACATGTATGTGTCTCTCTGATACAGAATCCACATTTCTCTGTGATCTATACAATTCTTAAGCCCATGCTAGCTTAGTTCTGCATTCACATATTCTGTGAGATGCTGTTCTGCTGAGTTTCTGATTTTGATTCACCTTAACCTTTGAGGAAAACATATTCCTAGACACTTGCCCTCTGGCATGACTAACCTCAACATTAGCTGTGCAAGAAAAAAGTAAGACTGAATGCTAGGCTTAGAAATGAGGGAAAGCACAGAATCTATAGATTTTGGTATTTCATAAAAGGGCATGATATAGGGTATCTAAAGAGCTGACATTTTTATATCACCCTATCAACTTTCTAAGTATAACTACAGATTCAATAACTATTGGGCATTGGCTAAAAGCATTTTTTTAATTTACATTTGTTAACTCATTAAATCCTCATAACAACCATATGAAGTAGGCATCATCACCATTCTTTAAAAACAAATTCACAGCCCAGAAAATAACTATGAATAGAGAATGGAACAATACGCTACAATATGTCTATGATAACGATGTTCTTTATACAGAATATAGTATATCTGTAAATTGATGTCAGAAAGTAATAAATAATAACAAAAGACATGTAATCTACCACTCACAGAGATTTTAAAAAGTAAAGATCTATAAACCCATCAACTGCTCCTATACACACGTATTATTACCAACTCCTCTGATGCAGACACTATGCCTGCCCCTCCAAAAACCAAATACCTAGTTTAAAATGACATCTTAACTTGAGAGTGAAAAGTCTTCAGTCAAGTGTTAGCAAGAAGAACATGACCAAATGGATGACATACCTAAAAAAGCAGGTCTGTTCTTTGGTCAACAGTGTTGATGATAACATTTCATCTCAAACAGAGGAAAACCACTCCTAACTCAAATACATATGGAAATCCCAATGGCAAAAGAATATTTTTCCAGATGGAAGAAGAACTTGCAAGGGTTTATGAAGCTAAACTCACCCTGTCAGAATCTCTACCTATCCTAGAAAAATATGACCTTTTGTTACAAAGGTCATATTTCAGTCTTCAAGATACTGTAACCAACAGTTTATACTATGAAGTGGCCACTACTTACAATGAGGTGTAAAAAATAGTTACTTAAATGCAGAATCATAAAAATCCTTACAGTTGGAATCAATATGTATTTAAATTATTACTATAATTGAAAATAAGCCAAATTCATCTTTACAAGTGCAAGAAGAGTTACAGTACAGAGATAACTTTAAACTGTCAAAGCTTGCATTACAAGTCAACAACTCAATAAGGTAATGGAAACCAAGTCATGTCTTTGGTATTTGTAAATTTTCTGGCCTAGGATCCCAGTAAAAACCATCCAATTCCTTATTTTGGTTCAATGGCTGTTGCTTTTACTGTCTGATCCTGAGTAAGGGTGACATACGAAATTAAGCAGTTTGAAATACATCAGACATGTTTAGAATACATTCTTTGATGCTCTGCCTTAATGGATATTGACATTTTTATAAGTACAAAAAGTAGAGCATTACATGATCAAACACACAGTTCCATTCAACAAAGTACTAAATCCATAATCCATCTCACACACAGAAAATAGTTGTCTACATTAAAAGATAAAATTTGAAAACAGTTGACAAAGGATAGTTTAATCAATGATAGTTAAGAATATCATGCTAAACATTTTAGGAAAAATAATGTTAGAACTCTACCTAATTCTACATATAGCAGTAGTATAAATTATAAAAGTAATAATGAATGAAATGATGAAATATACACAAAATTAATTGTAAAACTTTTTTGACCATTCATATAACTATGTGGAAAAATTCTAACAATAAGCCTGAGCCAAACAACATAAAGGAAAAAAAGGTATATACCTTATTTTACTAAAACATCTATTAAGCAACAGTAGTTTTTCTGCGGCCGGAACCACTGAGCTAACCCGCTTGCCCCTTTTAAAGACATTTTTATACATTAAGTAAAATCATTTTTTGTACGTGTTCTCAATTCCAATTTACCAATTGGGAAACTGAGGATCAGAGAGGTCTAGTGTGCAGAGTGAGTGTTAAAGTTCAAGTCTGACTAGTTTCAAAAACCTGTCCTTTAGCTGTTTCAAACACAATCCAACTTCCTCATTTAACAATGAAAAAATGAAAATCCGGACAGAAAAGATGTGGCCAATGAACACTATATATTATTAATTCAATCAATAACAATTTTGAAAACTTAGAAAATGCCAAGCCTATGAAAAAAACAAGGCTAAATATATGAAAAAGTCCTAATTTCACTGTCAGCCCTTAATAGAGTTATGATCTATTAGACTACAATTCCATGAGGGTAAATTTCATAGAAGGTCAAAAATGTTTTCTAATTTGAGTATGAATAACTCAAACTCAAATGGATGTACCTTAAGAACATACTCATAAGTGAAATAAATACATCACAGATATGTAAATACTGTATCTTTTCTCTGGTATGAGAAACTGAAAATGTAAATAAGTCATAGAATGTATGATAGTCACTGTAAAATAGAAATTATCCTAAGGGAAATGGGGGTGGGGTAAATAATGAGGGGCAAGAAAAATTGTGATGGTGAAGAAAAGAGGAAACAAACTCATGTATATAGGGTTTGGGAGATTGAAGGGTGGGGAGAAGAATGGGGAAAAATGATAATTAAGTCATTTCATATACTGTATAAATTCTCAATGTTGAGTGTGATCATGATGTATATGTAAAATGTACTTATATCACAATTTAAAAAATGTTTTCTAAATGACTGAATAAACACTGAGTTTCCATTTTGATGGCAAAGCTGAGCCTCAATGACAAGCCGCTTGACTTCTGAGAGAAACAAATGATCCATAGATTTCTTTCCTTCCTTCATTCACTCATTCATTCATTCATTCATTTATAGACAGGGTCATGCTTTGTAGTTCAGGCTGGCTCTGGGCTATGGTAGCCCAGGCAAGTCTCAAACTCACAGCAATCCTCCTGCCTCTGCCCCCCAAGTGCTGGGATTACCGGCTTGAGCCACCATGCCTGGCATTGTGGTGTGTGGTACTGATTGCTGATGGGTGTGAGTCATCGAGCCTGGCATTGTGGTATGTGGTTGCCTGGAACGGAACTCAGGATCTTTCTCTTGTAAGGCAGACAGCAGAACCAATGAGCGAAATCCCACCTATGGATTTCCTTTTATTTCTAATATTCTGTATCCCTTTATTATGTACCTGGCACAAGATAAAGACTTATTTATATGATCTGGCACATAAATGATCTCCTAATAGTTTATTATTATATTCAGTGGTAACTACCTGTAAACAGCAAAGAACTGGAATACTTATCCTTTTGCTATTAAGACCTGTGTACTCACATAAATACCATGCTCTCCTTTTTAAGAAGCATACAGATATAACAAAATCTCCAAAAATCATTCTGAGGTGGTGGACTGTTAAATATTTATGAATCACTAGTGCTGGGCACTAGACAAAATAATAACATTACAATCCAGAGCTTAAAACATGAAAAGGTACTATGCCCTCAAGGAGATTCAAATATCAAGGAGGCAGAAGGAAGATAACCCAGTGATACTACAGCAAGATGCAGTGGTAAGCAATGAAACATTCCAGTCAATTTAATCTACATCTCCATGCAGGCATATTTAACACTTCCTAATTATATGACTTTGGGCAAATGACTTCAGAGCCAAAGTTTCCTACTTTACATATTAGAATTAATGAAATCTTCTGAGATGACTTTCAGGGTTAAGTAAAGTAACATACACTTACAAAGTTCATTGACTGTTAGTCCTCTTCCTATTGTAGTCATAACAAACCAGGAGTTTGTAGGCTTTTTCCTATCAGTAACACATTTTATTTGTCATATAAAAATATCAGCTTTCTGAAGATAGTTTGGCCTATCTACTTTTGCCAAATCCTTCTTTTCTCATCTCGGTGCCAAAAGTATAAACTATAACTAATTACTTTATTTTCTGCATAGTATGGTCATTTTCAGATGATAAAGCCAGGCTTATTAAAGAGAGGCCTAATAATTATACACATGATCAACTGTTGAGCTTATCAAAGACAAGATTAATTAGATAATTTATTAACTATTTCCAAATTCACCTTCTTTAAACTTTGAATAAAATCAGGGTCATAATTCTGTGTCAACAATTCTGATGCAACCATTTCCAATAGTATTATATTTGCCAAATTAAGAAGACATTTGTGTCCCCACTTCTTTAGATTTAAAATGGAGATTATAACAATATCAACTTCATGGGTTGATATGAGAATTAAATGAGATAAAATGAGAAACTATCAATCTCAAAAGATATTATTATTGTTATTATTATTATTTTGTCCACCATGTTCTTTTAATATCCGATTCTTCTAATCTGTGTCCCTTTCCATTTTCCTTTACTTCTTCCACCATCTCTTTTACTTACAATCTAGATGCTCCTTTGCTTAGAATGCAGTTGCACTCCTATAAACACAACCTAAGTTGAAAATATCATTAAGTCAAAAATGCACTTAATATACTTGACCTACTGAACATTATAGTTCAAAAGCACAATAAACTGTAGAGTAGAAGGCATTTACTTCGTGGCTCCCTGGGACAGCTAGCTTGCTGCTGTTGTATAGCATGAAGAGATGGTGTCAGATTACATGTGGTTAGCCCAGGAAAATATTAAAATTCAATTTTGAAGTACAGTTTCTACATAATACAAATGTTATACACAACACCAAAAAGCCAGTATCTTATCAGCTATCCCCCTTCATGGTATTTTTCTGAAAGAATTGAAATCATTATACCAGAGTGATAAATACACAGCCTTATTTATAGCAGCATCATTTATAATGGCTAAATCCTGGAAATAACCCAAGTGCCCATAACTGACGAATTAAGAATATGTGCTTTTTAAAATATATAATGGAGTACTACTCAGCCATAATGAAGGGAAAACCTGAGAAATTTCTAGATAAATTTCTAGATTTCTAGATAGAGTTTTTCTCTAGCCCCTGAGACCATATTTTTAAGTGAAATAAATTGGACACAAATTTAACACATTTTTTCTGGTGTAAGAAACTGAAAGTGTAACTAAAGACCAAGATGCATAATGAATATTGTGATATCAGAAGAAAGTCTTCAAATTGAAATTACCACTAAGCTTAATGGAGAAAGGAAGGAAGGGAAAACATGAGAACAGAAAGATAAAATGAAAACAAGTCTTTTGTAAATAAAGAGGAAAAAAGGCTTGAAGAGAGAGGACAGGGATGGGGAAAAAAAGAATTATGTATATCATGTACAGATATAAATTTCCCATGATGAATATAATCATGTGTATCTAAATTCTGCCAGTAAAAATATTTAGAAAGTTTTGAAATATAGTAACTTTACTAACAAAAGTACATCAGATAATTTTATCAACAGTATCTCTGATTATCTAAACATTTTCTATTTGATATGTTACTCATTATAATAGAAGCAGTATCATTAGATTTAATCATAGTATAATTTGTTGTCCATACTCCTAGGATATATGTACACAGCATCCAACACATGAAAAGGAACCAAAAAATTAAAATTAACATGGTACTACTACTATCAGAATGTCACACTCCCAAATTTTGTCTTTGCTTTGTTTTTGAGACAAGGTCTTGCTTTGTATTCAATCTGGCCTGAGTTCACTACGTAGCCCAGGCAATCCTCAAACTCAGCAGTCCTCCTGCCTCTGCTTCCTGAGTGCTGGAATTACAAATTTGCACTACCATGCCTGACACTGTGGTGTGTGGTATCGACTGCTCCTGGACATGAGTCACCACACCTAGTATTGTTATATGTGGTTACCAGGGATCAAACCCAGGACTTTGAGCTTGCTAGGCAGGTGCCAGAACCAGTGAGCTAAATCTTCAGCCCCCACTTTGTCTTATTTTTAAAAAATTATCTTGTTTCTTTGGCATGTCCTTGGTATCTCAAAATAAAACTCTAGCATATTTCACATTCCTGTTTGTGCAAAATTTAGTATTGTTGAGCTGTTTTATATTTGTTTATCCCTGCTAGGGTATCAATGCTCCCACCTTTACCTGGGAATTCTAACACATCCTTCAGTATATCACGTTAGTCTTTTCCTCCAGGAAACTGATTCTGAACTTCTTGCCTGGGCTTTTATAACACCCAATGCATATGTTTTAGAACTTACCATGTTATACCTGAGATTTATGTAAAATCTTTCCTCCATTAACATATCCTCCTCCCAGCATGAATACTGTATTTTATTCATCACTATTTTCTGTAGCCTCTAGCTCAGTACATGTTTATAAAATGAACTCACTAATATCTTCTCAATTCAAGGGAACAGTAAACAGAAGTGCATCATAGACCACACAGAAAAATGAAATAGATGAACTAAAAATCTGGTTATTTCATATCTCTATCCCCTAGGAGCTTCATGTTAATAGTAATAGTAGTAAAAATACGGAAGACTAATGTTTACTTAACATAGATCTTGAACCAGATACCTTGCCAAATACTTGCCTGTTAGTTCATTTAGTAATTGGCAAACAAACCTATAAAGCTGAATATTCATTGTCCAGGGCTGTCATAATAAGCATTTCAAAATGGGTGGTGTAAACAACAGAAAGTTATCTTCCTACAAATCTGGAGGCTAACAGTATGAAATGAGGGTGTTAGGTGATTTTATTTCTTATATGGGTTTTCGCCTTGGCTTATAGGTGGCCACCTTATTTTTAAAAAATTATTAGTACAGGCCGGAGGGTTGGCTCAGCGGTTCTGGCGCCTGCCTCGCAAGCGCCAGGTCCTGAGTTCGATCTCTGGTGACCACATACAATGTTGGGCATGGAGACTGACGCCCACCAGCCATCAATACCATATACCACAGGGCTGGCCCGGGCATGGTGGCTCACTCCTGTAATCCCACCACTCGGGAGGCAGAGACAGGAGGATTGCTGAGTTCAAGGCTTGCCTGGGCTACATAGTGAGCTCAGAGCCAGCCTGAACTACAAAGTGAGACCCTGTCTCAAAAAAAAAAAAATATTAGTACATGTTTGTGATATATCATTATTGCAGTCAGTTTTGATTACTGATATGTGAATATATTGAATCATGATTGTTTTTATTTCACTTTCCTCTGCCAGTCCTCCTTTACTCCTTCTCCAGATCCCCTTCCCATTTGTACAGAGTCTACCTCCTTATTTCTCAACACATGTCCTTTATTTTGCTCTTTCAATTGTTTATATTTTGGGTCTTTCATATTAGAGAAATCATGAAGTGCCTTATGTTTGGTAAAAGACTTATTTCACTTAATAGTATGGTCTTAAGATCCTTACATTACTGTCTCTGTGTTGTCTTTGTGTTATCTCCTCTTATCAGAACATTACAGAGATTGGTTTAGAGCCCATGCTAAGGGATTCATTTTAATATAATTACATCTTTAAAGTTCCTGCTTCTAACTAGAGTTACAACAAGAAGTACTGAAAGTCAGGGCTCCAATATATCAATTTGATGGGGACAAAATTCAGCCTATAACAAGTGAGTAGTATTATTTTTCTTTTATAAAATTTGAGTAAACCAAGACTTAAATAATGTGTCAAACAGAGTCTCAAATGCTCCCAACATAACTGCACCCACTGATATTCATATTACCATGTAGTATCTTTTCATGGGTGTGGAAGTAACCAATGGCCTATTTATAAGAAACACAAAACTGATGGGCTGTTATTTATACAACTGAGTTGTATAAGACAGTTACCTCCATACTTTTAGTTCCCAGGCTCTAAGGAAGCCAACAGCCTGGTCAGGGATGTCCAGCTAAGAGGCAATTAGGAAATGATTCCTCAATCAAAGAGGATTCAAGGAACTGAAAACTGCCAAAAATCCTGTGTGCTTGGAAGAGAATCTTGGCCAACCAAGCATTCAGAAAAGACCCCAACACTTGATTACAGTCTTAGGAGAGATCGTAAAGCACAGAACCCACGTAAGCTATGTCTAGATCCTTAACTGTTTCACAGAATTAGATAACTGGAGAAATCAGTCCAACTCTACACCTTAGTTGTGTGGTCAAGTTGTAATTTGAACTCCAACTTCTGTTACTCAAAGACCAGCTGTCTAGATGAGTAAGTACAGGAAGTGCTGCTCAAAGGATTAAAATAGAACATTTGCCAAATGTTAACACAGTTCTTGGCACATCATAAACATTCCTTCAATGATTTTTGTAGTTTCTGTGTTAAAGTCATATTATTATGTTTACTATCAAATAACACTAAATAATATTTGAAACCACAAAAGTAAAAAGGGTTTAGAATACATCAACTATAAATGTAAGTCAAAGATATATTAGATTTTAGACTCCGTATTTATAAAGGTAGTCTAGTACGCTTACTTGTAGGACCATAAAGTCTTCATTGTTTACTTATCTGACAAAGATTAATATGAATTAAATCTTCTTGCTCTTTAATGTATTCTCAAGATAAGACAATATGTATTCACATAAGCAAAGAAGGAAGATGTGGTTTTTTAATAAAATGGAGTATTACTCTGCCATAAAGAATGACAAGTTTCATTCACTTATGTGGAAATGGATACATCTTGAGGACACACTAATAAGTGAAATAAATAGATCACGGATATGTAAATACCATATCTTTTCTTTAGTATGAGAACCTGTAGATGTAATTGAGTTCTAGAATATATGATAGATTTTGTGAAATAGGAAATACTCAAGAGGAATGTGTTGAGGGAAAGTAATGAGGGGAAAGAATAAATGTGATTTGAAAAGAAAAAGAAAGCACATGTATATAGTGGGTGGTGGGTTGTGGGGTGGATTGGGATATGGGTAAAAATGAGAATTAACTCATGTCACATACTGATACAAATTCCCCAACATTGAGTGTGATTGTGAACTGTATGCTTAATGTACCAATAAAGAATTCAATTGAAAAAAATATGCAAAGATACAAGAATAAAAAGGGAAGATACAGCCAGGTGTGGTGGCTCACACCTGTAATCCCAGCACTCAGGAGGCAGAGGCAGGAGGATTGCTGAGTTCAAGGCTTGCTGAGGCTACATAGTGAGTTCAGAGCTAGCCTGAACTACAAAGACTCTGTCTCAAAAAAAAAAGGAAGATATAATGCTAAGTATTCATAAAATACTCAATGTTTACTCAATAAACATTTATTCAAAGAATAAATTCATCTGCACTTCCCTCTTGACGAAGTGAAATTTACTTCTTTTTAATAATAATATAGATTAAAAAATGATTCATACACTTGACATTGTGTAATCTTGGGGTATTTACTAAATCAATTATTTATTATTTTCATCTTCTACAATACAGGCACCACCATCAGACCTCAAGTCATGATGTAGCATCACAAAGCCACTGGAAACTAGGATTCCCTACGGGGGAAGAGAAAAATACTGCTCACTTGCCTTTCTCAAAATAAGACCAAGAAAGTGACTAAAGTTAACAAATAGGAAACTATCTCTATAATAACGAATAGCTTATTCATTCTAATAGCTGAGATTTTCAGTGGGGTCTAGTTTTCTCTCAGTTCAACATACCTACTAATATTGCCTTGTAAATCCAGGATGTCCTGTTCCCTTCATCCAAGTACTTCACTGATACTAGGAGGAGATGAACACAATGAGAAAATTCAGTTCAGCAAAAATATGCAACAGAACTGTTTTATACTAAAAATACTATCACTAGGGCCAGAGATTTAGCTCACTGGCTCTGGTACCTGCCTAGCAAGTGCAAGGTCCCTGGTTTGATCACCAGTAAGCACATAAAACAACAACACTGGGCATGGTGACTCAAGCCCACCAGCAATCAGTACCACATATCACAATGCCAGGCATGGTGGCTAAGGCCTATAATCCCAGCACTCAGGAGGCAGAGGCAGGAGGACTGCTGAACTTGAGGCTTGCCTAGGCTACATAGTGAGCTTAGGGCCAGCCTGAACTACAAAGCAAGACCCTGTCTCAAAAAAAAAAAATACTATCACTGCTAACTTACCTCTACCTATCTCTGAAAGTATACTATAGTCTATAAGAAAGTTCACTTAATTTAAAATAACCAAAAATCTTCATTCCATACATGATTATTCTTGAAATAAGATTTGCTTATATATGATCTCCTCATGTTGATTTATAATTAAAACTTTAATATTCTTCTTACAAACTTTGAATAAAAATATAAATGTTGATCATAGAAAAGGAAAAATTGCTACATGATACAAAGTGAAATTCACATCTATTTTATAGCTATTAGTTAAAACCTGCCACCATTTGAAATTTGTAAACCTTTTCCATGTTCTCTGTGTTAACACTGTTCTTTTAAATAGTGGTGCACCAAGTTTATAGTAATTAAATTGTGCACAGAATCTACCCTTAACGGGAATCACACACAACAGTTCATACAAGTACATTCCCACGTCCTCTTTTGGCTACAAAAATGAACAAGTCAACCCCCATCTGCCAAGGACCTCCACAAGGGTTGTACCTGGGTGAAGCAGGTAAAGAGAAATCCAACAGGCTTGGCAAATACAAAGGCATAATGAAGGGGGAAAATCTACAGGACAAATGTAAGGAAACCCGGACTCTGAGATTAGACAATCTTCTTAGAGGAAGGTAAAAGTTCAACTCTCTTTTTTTCCTTTATTTCTCTTGAAGTTATTCTGTTCTTCCAAGTGTTGACTGAAGATTAAGTAATAATTATCCAAGAAAAAAATGGGAATGAGGCAGAGCTTACAAGGAGTGATTAGAATGGGGCTAAAATTGTAAGTAGCACAAAATGTTTTGGTAAATTAAAGCAAGTGATTATTTTTTTAATTCAAACCAACTGATGACATTAATATTTGATTAATGAGACTATGGCTAGAGAAATAGATGGAACCCAAATGACAAAAGGATTCTCTACAACCTGAGATGAATTTTGATCCTTTGAAAGGTGGTAAATATTTAGAAAGTTATTTTGTTCAACACTAGAGGTAGCAGGCCAGGATGAAGTTACTATAATAATTTAGGGAAAGAAGATGAGATTCAAACTTAGCAGTAAAATAGTTTGTGAATCAGTAATATTTATTGGGATTTATAATTGACAAGTATTGCTCTAGGTTGCAGTGTTATAGAGATGAACATAATGGAATCCTTTTCAATAAGCAACTCACTTTGTAGTTGAAACTGACAAGCCATAAAAGTGAATAAATGATTTCAGATTCCAATAAAACCTATACAAACAATAAAATAAAATCAAGAGTAAGCAGAAGGGACTTTAAAATTCACTACAGTGACCATGTTTTCTAATGCCATGGCATTTAACCGGACAGCTAAATGCTAAAGATAAGGTTCAGGGAAATACATTCTAAGCACCAACAAGAGCAAGAGTTAAGACTGGGATGTAAGTGTGGCATGTCAAGAAGGTGGTATATGTAAGCAGAATGCTGAAGTGTCTAAAAAAGGTCTATGAGCTTGAGGGAATATGCAAGACCTTATTAGTAAAGCCGTGTTAAACATGACACAGAGTCTATATTGTACTTTGCATACATTGGGAATCCACTGCAATATGATATCTAGAAACTGATACTGTCACTTTTTTCTTGTTTAATCACTCTCCATACAAAGGCAAGGGTAGAGTTGGGGAGACCAATTAAAAAGCTGAAGCAGCAGAAAATGTTAGAAATAAGGATTCCCTATCTATGACTTAAGTAATGGAGATGATAAAGAATTAACTGATTCAGAACATATTTTAATCAAACTTCCTGAAGGATTAACAGTATGGTCCAATCCACGTGCAATGGCGCATCCAGGCCTGGTAATCCTAGCACTCTGGGAGACTAAGGTAGGAAGATCACAAATGCAAGTGCGGATTCCACAACCATAGCAAGAGCCTGTCTCAAAATGAAAAATAAAAATAAAAAGGAAGTAGGGATGTAAGTTAGAAGGCTTTCGTTTCAATCCCTAATGCTGAAAGAAAAAAAATAAAGAATGGCGTGAGGACAAGCAGAAAAGCAAGGGCAGTCTCATGTTGTGTCACTTATTGAGATGAAGAAAGCTTAGGGCAGAGAAACTTAAAGGAAAATCAAAAGATCTATTTGGACCATGTTAAAGTTAAGAGTAGAATTCAAATATAGGTAACAAAGAGTCATATAAAAAATAGGTGACATGTTTGAGAAGCATTTAGGAAGGATACTCTATAGTACTTCCTGAATAAATGTGGACAGTGAGAAACCCATCCTTGGCCCTTAGCTTTATTTTACACTTATATAACACATTTTGCTCCATATCAGATATTTGAAAACCATGTCATATCTTCAAAATTCCTTTTTTTTTTTTTTTTTTGAGACAGGGTCTCGCTTTGTAGTTCAGGCTGGCCCTCAGCTCATTATATAGCCCAGGCAAGCCTGGAACTCAGCAATACTCCTGTCTCTGCCTCCCTAGTGCTGGGATGACAGGCGTGAACCACCACGCCTGGCACTGTGGTATGTGGTATTGATTGCTGGTGGGCGTGAGTCTCCACGCCCAGCATTGTATGTGGTTACCAGATCGAACTCAGGACCTTGCACTTGCAAGGCAGGCGCTGGAACCACTGAGCTAACCCTCCGGCCCAATATCTTCAAAATTCTTAACCATACCCACAAAAACACGTTTAGTGAAACTGAATAGGAAACCAAATTAAAAATATAACCATCACCCAATATCAGTTATTCATAAAAAGATAAGAAGTAGTCTCCAATTTGTTTAATCACTGTTATTTGGTACTTAAATTGACTTATTAATCTTTCTTATCTTGCTAAGAGCAAAAGTACTATTTACATAAAGCTTTTTAAGGAAGCATGGGTTTTGCTATTGACAACTATAGTTCTGGCATCCCAATCCTATAGGCAAGATAAAAATGAAAAGAAATAAAGAAAAATAGAAAAGAAAATAGGAAAGTAAAATAGAAAAGAAATATGAAACAGAAGAAACAGAAAATACAAAGAAAATAGAAAAAATGAATACCAAATGTAAAGAGTTACAGTAAATATTTCCTTTCACTTTTGTATCATCCAACTTCTCTACAACTTCCTTGATTACAAAATTGCAATTATAATGTCACTTGCTAACACAAAGATGTTAATAAGCACATTGTTATTCAGTACGTAGGATCTATATACACACTTAGCAATGGATCTTCAAAAAGAAGAAGACTCTACAGAGGAAGATTATTTGGCTTCTTAATTTAGAATTATGTCTGCTGGTCAGAGTAATTGTTATTAATTACACTTTGTGCTTTCCTGTCACTCACTTTAACTCATTTAATCTTCAGAGTACTGCAGGCATTATTACGCTCTAGATGAGAAAATGGAAAATCAAAGAGTAAGTAAGCACATCATAGCCAAGGCTATGAGAAAGGGAAGAAAGAACAGCTTTCTAAGACTTATTGGGAGAGATGAAAGGAATTTTTCTGGGATGTGAACCCAAGGAGGTGCTACTTATTCTTTGTCTCACTTGAAAAGCTCTTAGTCCTGACAGAATTGAAAAGTTCAGCTCGATTAGTAACTTGTTTGAAGTCTGAACTAGGACGTGAAGACTTAGTATTTAAATCTAAAAGTTTCAAATTCCAAATTCATGGATTTTCAAAATATCACAGTGCCTCAACAGTTATGGAAGTACATTCCCCTGTGTATGATTATTTTTATACTTATGAGAAGTTTCTTTTCTGGACAAGAAATTGTTAAGCAGAGTCTGAGGTTTTTAGGAAAAGTGCTTAACACATAACATGTTTTACAATTTCAGTCTTCTTCTCAAAGTCATAATAAAATCAAAACCAGGCAAGTTTTTAGCTAACTGGACAAATTATTACTTTCCATTTACAAATAGATCAAGTTTCCATTTAAAAATAGATCAAGGCTTAAGTGCTGCCTTTTCAAGACATGCCAGAACCAATTAAGAAGAGTAATTGTTCAGTGAAATTTTCCAAAACAAAATCTAACCATGTATATGCATGGCAATATCTATTGTTTTCAGAAAAAGCGGACTCTGGACTACATAATATATTATTAAATAATAAGTATATATTTGATCTTCATCTCATTTTGTGCAGAGGGTTCCTACAAATGTTATGTACTTCCTAAATGAAAGGGAAAGGTCTTTTGTTCCAACATTTGGTTCTTGAGTATAGATCCAAATAGATTTCCTAAATGCCTTAGAATTTCCTGGGTGATGAAAACAATTTTCATCTAACAAGGAAACTATTGATAGGCTCCTGGATAATTCTATGATGGAAAACAGTCACTTGAAAGACCAACTCATAATTACAAACTTGGAAATTTCAGCCCCCTTCCCTTTCACAGGAGGGGAGTAGGACCTGAAGAATGACTTAATAAGTGATTATGCATAATTGATGAAGCCTGCATTTAAGTCCTCAAAGTAGGGGCCGGAAGGTTAGCTCAGTGGTTCCGGTGCCTGCCTCGCAAGCGCAAGGTCCTGAGTTCAATCCTTGGTAACCACATACAATGCTGGGCGTGGAGACTCATGCCCACCAGCAATCAATACCACACACCACAGTGCCAGGAGTGGTGGCTCATGCCTGTCATCCCAGCACTTGGGAGGCAGAGACAGAAGGATTGCGGAGTTCGAGGCTTGCCTGAGCTACATAGTGAGCTCGGGGCCAGACTGAACTACAAAGCGAGAACCTGTGACAAAAAAAAAAAAAAATTTCTACTCTTAACCTTCATTGTTCCTAAAATTCATTCTTTAATTTTAAAGAACATGAACTTGTGTTTCAGGTATCTTTCAGGTTGGGAGCTAGGCTGGCTTCCTCTGTATCACTATGAGAGAAACAGCAGTGATTTCTCACATCAGAAAAACAAATCAAGGTCAAATAAATCTAATGTTGAAACTCAAACTTCTAGAAAAAAAAAACAAATCAAGTCATATCAGGGAGTAAATTATAAAAATCAGAGCAGAAATTGATGCAACAGAGACTAAGAAAACAATAAAAAGAATCAATGAGTAAAAAAGTTTGTTCTTTAAAAGATTAAATAAAATTGACAAACACTTAACAAGCCTTATCAAGGAAGGACTCAATCCACGCAATTAGGAAAGAGTAAAATCACAGCAGATCCTGCAGAAATCCAGATCCTCAAAACCTACATCAAGAACCTGTATTCAGACAAGAAAGACAACACAGAAAAAATGGACAGATTCCTAGATACATATGAATTACCAAAGTTGAATCAGAAAGATATAAAAGTTCTAAATAATTCAGTTTCAATGCAATTGAAGATGTAATTAAAAGATTACTAGCAAAGAAAAGTCCAGGTTCTGATGAGTTCACTGCTGAATTCTATAAGAAATTTAGAAAAGATCTAATGGTACTACTCCTCAAACTCTTTAATGAAATTCAAAGGGAAGCAGTACTCCCAAAGTAATTGCTGGAAACAAGCCCCTGATACCAAAACCAAAGAAAGAGCCTAAGAGAACAGAGAACTACAGGACAACCTCCCTAATGAACATAGATGCAAAAATGCTCAATAAGATATTGATAAGCACAAAGCAGTAAATCAACAAAAGATTATTCACTTCAACCAAGTAGGTTTCAGCCCAGGGATGCAGGAGTGATTCAGCATAAGCAAACCAATAGCTGTAATAAACCATATCAACAGAACCAAAAACAAAAACCATATAATCATCTCGATAAATGCACAAAAAGCATCTGACAAAGTCCAACAGTTCATAATATAAAAAAAGCTGCAGAAAATTGGAATAGATGGTTTTTATCTCAATCTGATAGAAACCATCTATAACAAACCAATAGTCAACATCATACTAAACAGTCAAAAACTGAAAGTGTTAACTCAAAAATCACAAATGAGAGAACCAGATAGGCTATCACCAGTCCTATTCAATATACTTCTGGACACGTTAACCATAGCAATCTAATGAAGGAAGTAAAAATCCTTTACATTGAAAACTACAGTATTTTTTTTTCCTTTTGAGACAGGGTCTCATTTTGTAGTTCAGGCTGGCCCTGAGCTCACTATGGAGTCCAGGCAAGCCTCAAACTCAGCAATCCTCCTGTCTCTGTCTCCCGAGTGCTGGGATTACAGGCGTGAGCCACCACTCCCGGCACTGTGGTATGTGGTATTGATTGCTGGTGGGCGTGGTTACCGGGGATCGAACTCAGGACCTCGCGCTTGCAAGGCAGGCGCCGGAACCACTGAGCTAACCCTCCGGCCCAGAAAACTACAGTATTTTGAAAAAAGAAGACTAAAGAGGATATCAGAAAATAGAAAGGTATTCCTTATTCTTGGATAGGAAGAACCAATATAGTGAAAATAGCCATACTTCCAAAACTATTATGCAGATGTAATGCAATCTCAATAAAAACACCAACAACATACCTCAGAGAATAAGAGAAAAACAATTCTAAAATTCATTTGAAAGGAAAAGAGACATAAAATACCAAAAGCAATTCTGGACAACACAGGCAAGGCAGGGGATATCACAATCTCTCACTTGAAATTTTACTATAATGCTACTATGATTAAAAACAGCATGGTTCTGAAGGGAAAAAAAAACCACAAATAAAAACAGAACAAGGATCAGTGGAACAGACTAAAACAGAAACTCAAACACTCTCAGCTACCTTTTCTTTGAAAAAGGGGGCCATACACCTTCACTGGAAGAAACATAGCTACTTTTAAATGGTTCTAGAAAAAAATACCTTTCAAATGTCAAAGATTTCAAAGATTAAACCTAGACTCATATCTTTCACCATGCAATAAATTGAAATGAATAAATGATCTAAATAATGTAATACTAAAGAATAGTTGGTCTTTATGAAAAAAATCCCAATTGCAAGGTAAAGAGTACAAAGTCAAAACAAGGGAGAGAGGAGGGGGAAAGGAGGAAAGAAAAAGAAAACAGAATAAAAGGAAATAAATGGAAACAATGCTTTGTAAAAAAGGGAGGAAAGACGGATCAAAAGGAGAGAAGGTATTGGAGGAAAGAAGAAGAATCAAAATATATTATGCACAGGAATAAATTTCCTACAATGAATACACACACACATATATATACATATATATATATACATACCAATAAAATTAACAACAAAAATGGCTTTCATAACTATTATGCAGTCTCAGTGTCAGCAGAGGCACTCCATGCTCCAAGACTAAACAGCTGGACTACATCCCTCCAACACATTGCCTTCAGCTTCAGACAAAGTAAATTTACATGCTGTCTCCTTAAACCTCAGGCTTGAATCTTTCAAGGTCCCCTCTCATTTCAAGCACTGTGTCAGCAAGGGATGTTTCTATCTAGCCTACTTCATTCAAAGTGTAAAATTCAGCCCTTGACCACTTTTCTCTCACACACACACATACTTCACTTATGCAATCCATACTTCCAATTACAAAAAATATTTGAGGGTTGTTAGAATGGGTCGTGCTAGGCATTACTTAGCCTTCCTCATCTCAATAGCTCTAACTGCTCCCTCTTCTCCATTTCACACACTCTCTCCCCCTCCCT